>PVLA01012586.1:0-43231 GCA_004027455.1 Hydrochoerus hydrochaeris | reverse complement strand
GGGGCACGGCCCAGTCCAAGCAAATCCTGTGAATCTGCTTTGGGGAGGGAGGAACCAACTGAAGTCACTGTTGCTCCCAGTTCAGGCTCCTCCTGCCAGATTCCAACATGTTGCCCATTTGACCACGCCCTTCCCATGGCGGGGGGGGGGGGGGGGGCGGGGTCCCAATCCCAGCACTGACCTTGGATTAATGAATGTCCCTTTGCTGGCTCCACTCTCCATCAGGCTCACCAACCCCCAACTTCAGCGCTGTTCTGCTTCCCGTGAGTCGTGGTTGGAATGAGTTTGGGCGGCTCTGCTGACCATGGTGGATTCAGGCTGGTGCAAATTCAGTGTGCCGCAAAATTGGCAGGTCGCAGCGAAAACAGTGTGTCCAGCAGTTTCAGTTGTAGTCCCAACGTATTTGACCAGCTTTTTTATGTTTTAATTTCTTCCTGTGTCAAGAAGATCCATCTCCCTCTGTCTGGGTCACTCCAGGATGTTTTATTTTGGCATATGAGTTGTTTCTCCCAGGGGGCTCTTGTTTTTTGTTGCTCACTGATCGGCCATCTTGTCCTCCTCTGGTCAGATTCTTATAGTCATCAAATTAAGTATTTTAACATGCTGAAATACATATAGTATGAACCCTATTTCTTTGTGGACCATAGAATAGTAGTACAATCCTACTTTTAAGCAAGTCTTGCTGATCTGTCTCTCTGGAAATTATCATACCTTGTTCCACTGTGCAGAGTGTCTTCTGGCAAATTGTCACTTGTCCTTACAGGCCCAGGTCATGTGTCACCAAGGTTATGGACATGCCATAGGCCCTTTTGCATGTGGAGAACCTCATTTCTTTCTTTGTGACTGCACTTAGTGCTTACTGTCACACTACTGTTCTGCTTTGTCCTGATGGTATAAGAAATATTATAGGCAGTCAGATAGGGCTGGACCCTCTTAAGAAACCAGTGCAGAAGACTATATACCTTGCAACTGTTGGGGAGACAGACACCTCCGTCTGTGGGCCAGACTTCAAGACAAAAGATCAGATGAATGCACCCACATCCTAAGGATAAACATCAGGGATTGATATTCTAAATGGTTCTCTATCACCCTGAGGAAGCCAGGAGGAATCACTAACCCAACCCCCTACAGAAAGAGCCCCTGCTCTATGTGCCCACTGGCTATGTGACTCACTTCCCCACTTGTCCCCAATTTAATCAATTTTACCTAAGCCATTCTTGTAGTCTTATTGGATAACCATAGTTCTGTCTCACCTCACACCCACCTTGCGAGTTCATGTTTTCCTCACCTTAGACCTGCCTCACTTTGTGGTTTTGCTCTGTAAAAGTCCCTAGAAAAGACAAAGTCTTGGGCAACCCCCTCACGACCCCCTCTGTCTCTCTCTCAGACAAAAGCTTTTTTTCCTCTCAATAAATATACTGTGCTCAACCTCCATTGTTCCTAAAATTCATTCTTCAATTTTAGAGAACCTGAACTTGTGCTGGACAGCTAGTAGGTTGGGAGTTTCTTTTCCCTAAGGGTGAAGCCTCTGCTTTATTTCTCATCTCTGTATCAGTTTTATTGCTTGGTGGCATTTAAACATTTGCTGCAAGAGTTGATGAAAAGAATTCCTTATAATTAGCCAATGCATAAATATCTCTGAGGAAGATAGTAGCTATTTAGTCTTAGTATGTTAAACATTCAACAGATTAGATTGTGTGTTACAATTATGCATCTAAGGTAAATGTGAGGAGTTAATCATTTCAGTTTCCATAGTGTCTGTCTGTCTATCTCTTATCTTGTACAGAGGACTGAACTCAGTCAGGGCTTTTCCACTGAGCTGCATTCCCAGCCTTTTTATTTTTTATTTTGGGGCAGGGTTTCACCCAGGAGTCTTTCAAAGGAGAAGTTTGTCTTGGTGTACCTGTGAACCTGCCATAGGGGACTCTGATTCACTGTGTCTTCAGCCAGTGCCTGTCTCTGGAGCTGGTGGGCTGCCCTGTCTTCTAAGGCCTCAGATCTAGGGATGACTGCGCGGACTAAAGTAGCTTGAAACTGCTGGCAGTACAGATGATAGATGCTCCTGGGACTCTGGCTTTTGTTCCGGTGCTCATTTTCTCAGGCACTGTTTATGCAGGCGAACTTGTCCTCCTAACCAGCTGAGCAGAGCTGCTGGCAGAGACAATATGTTGCCTGCCAGGAGTCTAGGACCCATTTAATGACCTACTTCCTTTCTCCACCTTGATTCTGAACCTTTTACTCTCAAGTGATTTGTGTGTGCTAGAAGAGAGTCAAATCATCACCTTTAAGTAATGATTTGACTAGTGATTGTCTTCTAATCTCTGAGTAACACGGTGTTGCGATATTCAGTGCAATGAGTCAGAAGCAGTTGAACTTTTGAATCCTGGTGCTCACTTGGAGCCAATCTGATCTGGGTAAGGCAACTGCTTTCTTTCTTTGAGCCTCAAATGAGCATAAAATGAGCCTGATGTTTGCTCTTCCAGTTTCACAAGTCCTTGTGGGAGTTGAACCAATGAGAGTTTAAATGGTCACCAGCCATATCAGAGAGTACATAATTCATTATTTTTTATTTTATATGCTGTGCATTAATTTTTCATAAACCACGTGAGCATGTGAAAGGCTATACAAAGGGTATTTAAATGACTATAATCATCTGAGTCTGGCTCTTTAGATATCTGTAGATGTCTGTAAAAATCATTTGCTTTGCAGTCCATGTGTCATTTAAGAAAGCCTATTTCAAGGGTCTGATCAGATTTTCTGCATCCTGCACTTGACAGAAAGCAGAAGATGAACCCATCTTCTGGCTGTCCAGAGAAATGCACTTGACTTGGAGGGTGTGAGTGGCAAGTTCAAAGTTGCCGTATGCCAGAAGGGAGCTCCGGAGGTTTTGCTTAGAAGTTTAATACTTTTGTGCTGCCTTTACAGCTGCTATTTGGAACACGTAAATGGAAACAAATGCTGCTTAGCCCAGCAAGCAAAGCAAGCTTGTAGTACCTTGAGTAGCTTTGAGAAGAACATGTGTTTATGATCAGCTGTATTTGGGCACTGAAAAAAAAATTTTTTTTCTTTCTGTTACTTGTGGTGAATGAACTAATGGTCACCGTGTAAGACCCAGCTGCACTGAATCGGCATGGTTCCGAGTGTGGAAGGCCCACCTGAGGATTGTTGCCAACAACATAAACGCAGAACTGGATGGGAGTTGGTGTGCTGTTGATTCTCCTGGAGAAGATTATCATGCTGGCTGTCCTGATATGAACACAGCTGTTCTTAGTCAGAGGCGTTCAGGTCCTCACTGTCACTGAGGATGGCCGAGGTTCTCTCTGGGGGAGCTCTGGTCCTTACCTTTTGAGGGTCACTTCCTGGCCCCAGTGTAGATCTCGCAGCTGCTGCCTCAGATCCTGCATCCCACTGGTACAGACTTTCTAGCTTCCACTACTGACCTTCCCAGTGCAGATCCTTGATACAGACTTGCCTGAGACATTGTCATGGGCTCTAGGTCTTCGGCTGGACTTGTGCAAGGACATAGTGTTAGGATCCAGGCCCTCAGCTGGATTCTTTGGATCTCTAGTGTGTGGATGGATCTCCTGCACTCCTTTGCATTTGACTCTTTGGGTGAATATTATAAAACAATCCAGTGAATTTTGTATCCTGTATTAAATTTGTTCCCCTGTAAACCCTGACTACAAAAGTACTAGAAATTGATCCCAGTGCCTTCCACATGCTAAGACTTTGTTGGAGGTACTGAGCATACACACAGCCTCAGGAAAAACAATTTGACTGCTAAGATCAACACCTTGTCTGAAGGAGCTCACAATCTCCGCACTTACTGCTATGACAATGCTAATAGAGATGAGAGTAAAAGAGAACTTTTAGCATGCAGGAGGCTGAGGGAAGAGGGTCACAATTTGGCTGCATACAGAAGGTAAAGAAGAGTAAGCCATGGATAGGACAGAGAGTTGCTACCAGATAAAATTTAAGAGAGAACTATACTGGTGAGGAAGGGCTGGAAGGAAGGGGAGCAACTCCTCGATCCAGCCAGGTCAGGGCTAGAGCCCGTGCACTGGTTGCTGGACCTGGGGAAGTCTTGTATCCTTGCTGGGACCATTTTCCTTAGTATAATATGAGAAGCTAAATGTTCCTTCCAGATATGAAATCATCTAGTTTTATGCTGTAAAATTCACTGCAAATTTATCAGCTCATTTTTAAAAATAGATGTACTGCTGAGTAACAGTCAAAGGTGACAGTTAAGGGTTCTGCAGTCAGAACATGCAGGTGACATCCAGCCACCACTCAACTGCCTGTGACCCTGTATGGCCTGGGCTGATTCCTGGGACTGCCCTTGGCCTGACCTTCTCCTACAGTGAAGGCAGTGGCTGGCAGAGTGTCAGCAAACATAAGCCTTTCCCCTTGAAGTATCCTTTACATTTAGAATATAGGGAGGCTTTGGGAGCTAATGGGGTTTAGCCATATAGAAGCTACTATATGGTAGTAAATTTTGTAAAAGTTACAAAACTGAGCAGAGACAAGCTTATCCCTTTGGCCCTCCCTGAAATTGAATTGTAGCCCAAGAGATATTCTGGGAGGGAGAGAAGAACTGAACTGAGAAAGTGAATCCTTTCTCTGATCCACATTGCCTTATGGATGGTGGTTAGAATCTTCTCAGATTTGCTTTGTAGTTTGTAATGGATTCTTGGATATGAACGTAAACAATCTGAAGCAAATTGAACAGTTCTGTAATAGAGGGAAATTTACTGTCACATAATTACAGTATTTGTGTTTTACAAGTTGGTTTGATAAACCCCTCTACTGCTTTACCAGAGGGCAGAGAATAACCTCACGTCATGTAGAGCTCTTTGGGTCCATGCAGACTTCATCACAAAATGAAGGGCTTGTTCAACAACAGATAATGCCAGATAAAGGAAATAAGAAGGAAGGACAGATCTAGAAAAGGTACTAAACTGGATGTACTTCTGTCAAAGGCCAGGGACCTGAGTATGTGTATCCTAATTTATAAGGGGTGCAGATTTCCATGATCTAAATACTCCCATCATGGCCAGTTTCAAGCTGCTGACCTAATGTCAACTGACTTAAAAATCACCTGTTAATTTCTTAGTTGGTTTTGTGTCCCAGCAAGTGCCGGGTCCAGCATACCTCTGAAAGACATTGCCAAAGACCACAGACAACAAAAAAATAAAAATTGTTTCTCAAGGTTTACTTGAACACAAAGGGTGGGGTGGTGAGAAATGAAGTTGGAATATTGCCTGGGACCAGATTGAAATGCCAAGAACAGATTTTTTTTTTCTCTAGGAAGCATGCAGTTGAAGTTTTTAAGCAGTCAAGTGACATGACAACTGTAAGAACTCTTGACTAGGTTATAGAGAGTGTTGTCTACAATTTAATAGGCGAGTTCAGGAAATAGCGTTTTTACCAAGGAAGCATCATGAGTGCAGGGGGCTAGATTTAGAAAATGTTGGCAGTTAGAATTGAGATGAGTTGGTGATTGATTAGAAATGATGCAGCTCAAGAAAGGAGCTGAGAAAGGTGTCAAGGTTTCTCCCTTGGAAGCTACATTCATGATCAGATACTTAACAGAATTTAGTGAGTTGCTGTGTTGAGCAGGGGGAGAGAGGAGAGGCTTTTTTTTTTTTTTTTCAGTGCTAATTATCAAATCCAGGGCTCATTCATGATGGGCAGGTACTATACCTCTGAGTTACATCCCCAGCCCTGGTTCATGTTAATTCTGAGGCGTGCAAAAGCCACATCTAGACATGGTTAAAAAGATATATGAGTCCAGAGCTGAAGAAAGCCAGATCAAGGGCTGAAGGTAAAAGGTACCAAGAGTCTTCAATATATGAATAAAGGTCATTGTCATTTAAACTTCTAGTAAGCACTGATCAAGGAGAACAGGAATTATTGAGTTGAATATAACAAAAAGTAGAACTTTATAAAGAATACTACTATGTAAAGGACTGGTAGGTAAAAGAAGAACAATAATCAGTTAAGAATAGACAGACAGACACACACACACACACACACACACACACAGATGGGAGGGAGAAAGTGAGAGGGCAAATTGTCAGGATGACAGGAAAAAAAGAAACTGGAAAAGTTGAGGAAGAGAATTTTAAGAAAGAGCTGGTTGTCAGATATCTGCAGAGAAGCCAAGTAGGTTATCTGTGAGCCTAATAGTTTCATGTTGATCATCACAGATATTTGTAGTCTAAAAGTGTAGTCTAGCCAGTGTGCTGCAGAAAAACTGTAAGCAATATGAAAGGCCCAGAGACCTCCACCACCCACCCGTCTGAAGGGGGCTGGAAACATGATAAGACAGAAACAGCAAAAGGCCTCCAACCGCTGAACCAGGGAAAGTGAGTCCAGGAGAGGTAAATGCAGAGGAGGGTGAGGGCAGCAAACTTGCAATATCAGACACAGCCTCATCGGAAATAAAGAAATATTTCCCTGACCTCATTGATGAATTTAAATCTGAAATTCTAACTCAGGTGAAGTAAGACATAACAAGATTAATAAAAGAAATAAATAGGTAATCTGTTTCTTTTCTCTGACCGCTTTTAATATTGTTCTTGTGATGGATTTCTGGGATCCTGATTATTATATGTCTGGGTGTAGATCTGTTTGGGTTGTAGCTGGCTGGAGTTCTATATGCCTCATTTATCTGAAGTTCACTTCTGTTACCTATGTTTGGGAAGTTTTCCTTAATTATTTCTGTTAATAGACTTTTTATTTCATTTGTATTTGTTGCTGCATCTTCATTCACATTTTTTATTCTTAGGTTATAAATCCTCTTGTCATCTTCTAGCCAATATTGTTGCTTCCTGGTTCCTTGTTATTTTTAAGAGATCCTTCCTTTCATGATCATACATTTTAGAAATGTTTTAAAATACATCTCATTTTTATTTTTCAGTAATTATTTTGGTGTGATATTTCTATAATTTCTTAGTTGTATTCATTAGTAACTGTTGTAAAGAGCTGTCATTAGAAATAAAACTGAGTGCATTGGAAGTATTTTGCTTTCATATCTGAATTTGGTCAGGCATTGGATATTGGTGGGGTGGAATGAGAACTGACTGATTGCTTTTCCAAGCCCGTTATTTTCCAATGTGGTTTGGGGAAAAAAAAAAAAAAACCCACTATATATGAAGTCAGGAAAGCACAGTGAGGCCTTCTGGTTAATGAATTGAGTATGTTTCATATTTTCCTCTCATGGAGAGTCCTGGAAAATCACTTCAGAAAGGACTGTTGTGGGTCACTTATAGGAAAAAAAAAACTGCTTTGCTTGTATGTATGATTTAATGTTTGCTGGCTACTGGGGATTCTGGACCAAACTCTGATACATAAATTCAAAGCCTATTGATTACCTTACCAAAACTTGGAAACAAAGCCACTTTGCCAGCATTTAGATTATGATTAAATTTCTCCCTGACCTGGTGCTGAACATAGACATTCATTTCACATATGCCTTTCCCCTCCCAAAATCTGACAAATTCTGAGGATTATTGTGTATTATTTATGCCAGGAATCACCAACAATATGTTTAAAAAAAAAATAACAGCTTTATGAGATATAGCTGACATTCATACAATACCCCTAAGATGTACAGTTCAGTGGTCAGCAGATTCTAGTTGTGCAGCCATAATCACAATCAATTTTAAAATATTTTTACCACCTGAAAAAAAAATAACTTACTGTCACTAGCATTCACCTCCACTTCTACATCTCCAGTCCGAGGGCACAGTTAATGTACTTTCTTGTCCTTATAAAGTTGTTTATTCAGGACGTCTCATATAAATGGAATGACATACTTTGAAGGGGGTGGCGGCCACCTCATGGCTGTGGACTATAATAAAGCTGTGTTCTAGAATCAGCATGCATGCTTGTCTCTTACATGGACCCCAGATCACCATATTGACTAAACCACAGTGGTACCACAAAAATGTTAATTTTTTAGAAGATTGTATATGGTGTTTCTATTTTAATCTTGAGACAGAGTAGGCATATGTAAAAATGTATGTAATTAAAGAACATATCCATCCAGACCATAATCAGTTCTAAGTCACAGTTAATGATGAACTTGACTGAAAAGTGCATTACTAAACATGAATAATCATTAGCAAATGAACTAAGTCCCTTCTTGAGATAATAATTTTATTTCTTTGTAGTTTTAACTGTTTGTGTACAGATGTATGTACACACACACACACACCACCCCCCGCAATGTGGTTGAGTTTGCTTGTTTTTGGACTTTGTATGAATGAAACTGCTACCACATTCTTTGAATCTGGTATGCTTGAGAGTATCAAGTCTGAGAGTAGAGGCAACTACTCTGAAGATGACAAGATTCAATAGGATACACATTCTGGTTTGACTATTAACTGCCTTTGAAGTCCTATAATGTCTCCAATGTTTAGATTTTATTAATAGTGTAATGCAATGCTAAGTTTAACTATACTATGTTTGATGATATAGACAATTTTATTGAAAATAATGAGAGACATCATAGTAACTACCGTAGATCACCTAGTATTGTGGTTTTATATGTCCTTTTCATTTTGTGTTTCTCTAGGAATTTGTATTGTTGACTTGTTTTGATTTGTTTCTCCCTCTAATACAGAAAGGCTAGATATACATGTAGAGACTTATACATGTGTAGAACTTCTAAGTAGTTTATGAGAATGGATTATAGTTATTATAAAGAAAAAAAAGAGGAAAAGAAAGTATTCTAAAGGATATAACTGCATGTTATATGTTTGAGTGTGTGGGATTGATAGCCATGTTGCTAAGTTTTTGGTTGGATAGATGAACAAAACTGATTGCAGTCTCACTGTTTGGATGTCCACTTTGTAGGCTTTACTTTTGTAACTTGAACAACTACTTCTAAGAGGAAAATATGTAATTATCAACTAGCGATTTCTTACTGGTTACCATTTTTGTTTTTTTGTTTTGTTTTTGAAATTTTGTATTATTTCTACCCTCTTTCTGTTTCAGTTTTTTTTTTCTTTAAAAAAAAGGAAATTAGCAGTGGTTAATATATTATTGCATCTTGTTATTATCAAAGGAGTGGCTCAGATTACAAGATACAGACATGCAAAGTTGATCAAACATTATAAGTAAAAATCATTCTTTTCAGTGAATTAATAGCAATTAGTGTAATGCTTATCTTAGCTATCATATATATATACACACACACATTTTTTTAAAATTTTCCCTTCCTCCTTTTTTCCTTTCCCCCATCCCAGTTGTTCTTTCCTTTAGAGCACCTTCTTTCCCTTTCACTGTATCTGTTATACATTTTGGATCTTATTTACTCTTTCAGTGTCTTATTGGGAGACAATACAGTGTTTACACATGTTAGTCTGATTTTTTTCACTTATGAGTTGGGTCTCAAGTTGCATCCATTTACTTATAAAAGCCTTGAGTTTGTTCTTCTTTACAGCTGAGTACTACTGCATTGTATAGAAATACTGCATCTTTTTTATCGATTCCTTGGTTGATGGGCATTTAGGTTGTCTCCAAGATTTAGCTATTATGAATTGTGCTGCTATAAACATGGGCACACATATATAGCTGTGGTATGATGTTTTTAATTCTTCTTGGAAAATACCCAGAAGGGGACTAGCTAGGTCAAATGGGACCTCTAGTTCTAGTTTTTTGAGGAATCTTCACACTGATTTCCACAGTGGTTGTATCAGTCCAGACTCCCATCCACAGTGGAGAAGAGTTCCTTTTTCCCCAAACCCCACCATCATTTGTTATTGGTTGATTTCTTGATGATAGGCATTCTTTTAGGGTAAGATGGAATCTCAGTGTTATTTTAATTTGAATTTCTCAAATGGTCAATGATGTTGAACATTTTTTCATTTTTTGCCATTTGTATTTCTTCATCTGAGCAATGTATTTTCATCTCAGATGCCCCTACACACACACACACACACACACACACACACACACACACACACACACAACAAATGACCACAAACTTTCCTGCACAAAGATAAGTGATCCTTGGAGTTACGAATTTTCCTATAATTGACACAAGTCTAGCACAATCTGGAAAGAGTATAAAAGGTGTTTGGCAGAATGAAATGAACATGCTGGAGAAGTTGGATATTTACAGACTTAGAATCCAAATCATCAGACAGGAGAAATGAAGCAAGTCACAAGTCAGAGTCGATGCTCTAAGTATTGAATGCAGTTGGTTCATGTTGAAACTTGAGCACGTGCTAAGTTATTTATGTGACTGGTGAATTATACCACTGCTTGTTCCCTGGCCCCCTTCACCCCTGGATGTGAGCATATAAATATGCTTTTCAGAGATAATTGTCTTACATTTTTTAAACCTCTAACAACTTTATAATATGGCAATGAATATGGTGCCAATAACAAATGTGCTATGCAGAAAACTCTCCAGTGGGGTCTGCTTCTGTATTCTACTGGAGTTTTCCAGCTACTTCTAAAAGAGTTCCAGGACACTTTGTTCCAGAATGTTCCTTGAGTGAACAGAACTTTTTATTTCACAAAATCAAGGGTATGAGTAATACCTCTTGAAGAAAAGCTAAGGGGTCAAGGCCCAGCAAAGCTATTGGACCCACACTGCTTTAAGCCAACGTTTCCAGGGCAGTTCTGTTGGTCCCTGAGCCCTCTTACGGCTTTAGGAATCCAGCTTCTGTAGCTAATCTCTCAGCTTCTCTTCTCTCCTGCCAATGAGGAATAGAACAGTTTCCACGTCATAGACTGGTAGACAAATTTAACAGCCTGTTGTCTCATTCACTATAGTACAAGCACTTAAACAATGATATTCACTATTAGTAAAATTGTCTGCCAGTAAGTTACTAATCAGTTTTCTCCATTTTCAAATTTTGAAAGCATCTCACCATTGGCTAAAGGGTAATTTTTTTCCCCCATTCTCTGATTTATTAATGTAATTACAAATTTCAGGACAGTTTTTCTTGTAGAAGCTTTCTGGATTCTTTTCTCACCACCTGCCCTTTCTTCATTCTGTCCCTTTTATACTCAGTGCTTCTGTCCTCAAGTCACCCTGCCTCTGTTGTAAACAATACAGATGGCTCTTTGGAAATTCTACGCGTACAAGTGAACAAAAGCTACCAAGCAGAGGTGTTTCTGGAAAGGGACTGCAGAACTAGGTTAAGTCTGCATGCACTCAGAGCATGTGTGACATGGAGCATGCCCAGGTGGGTTCTCTTGTAAAATGAATGCTCTATTGTCTATCTGGGAAGATGACACACTTCTTGTTGAGCTTTCCTACAGTGGAAGATACTTATGTATAAATAGTTTTAAATATTTAATAGTGATCTTATTTAACTGAAAAAAGGAAAACATACAGCTTGGAAAGTAATAAATGAAGCCTACCATTTTTTTGTTCCTTTTCCTCCCTCCTCCCCTCTCTCCCTCCTTCCTTCCCTCCTTCCCTCCTTCCCTGTCTTTGATTTGGCTCATGGTTTCAGTTCATGGTTGCTGGCTGTAAGGCAGGTGCGTCATGGCAGAAGCTCACATCCGAGCAGTCAGGAAACAGAGCCCTTTGCTTATACCTCAGCATTTCTTGCTATCAAGCTAGTTGTCCTACAAGGAATAGAGTGGATCTTGTTTGTTTCCTATTCATTAATAATAGATGAGAGCTTATTGTGTCTCTTCTGGAAATCTTGGCAAGTTCAGTGACTCTCATCTCTGCCCTGGTAGGTCTAGTGGTCTCTAAGCTTGACTGACATTTTTACCACAAAACATAAATGATGGTTAGCGTTTTCCAACTTGCCAAAAATTTACACTGACAGAATCTTCTTTGTGTACACATGCACATGCCCACTATATATTTATTTGTTTATTTAATATCAAGGACACTAATAGTTATTTTAACTTGCTCAGTAAGTTGGGCAGTTTATGTCATAGTACATATAGAAGTTGAATTATTTTATTAATATATATTTGCACTGCTGCCTCTTATACTCACCAACAAATGGCTATTAGCAGAATTGCTGAAATAGCTGTTCATTGTGAGATTAACTGCTTCTTGTTCCTGTTGTTCACAGATATGGACTAATGGCTTATAAATGTAGGGCTTTTCAACTCTTTTCACGGCAAGGGATATGTTGTAGGCAGTAACAGCATTCTGTGGGGAGCTGCGTAAATGGCTCAGGAGCCTGGTGCTGCCAGAAGCTGAGGGATGCGCTTTACAGTCTGCCTGTTCCCCTCCCAAGGCACACTGATGTCCCCTGTACAAAGCGGGAGGCTGGGATGGAACAGTGTGGTCCTGCTCGCTGCTATCAGTGTTACCTTGATCTTAGATAGTAGCAATGGTTGTTCTAAACACCAGGGTTCTGCTTCATGTTCTACAAAAGAGCACTGCTACTCTCCAGCTGGTCTCCTGTAGAAATGCAAAGAGAAGGGCGAACCCTGCAGGGTGTGTGCCGCATGGGTGATTTAGGTCTCCTCTTTCTCTGTGTTTCCTGCTGCCCAGTATAACTTCCTGTGAATACTTTATGCAGACTTCAGTGCCTGGTGGGGTGAGAAGGGAAGATACATCAGACAGTATGGCCTTTGCACATGTCCGGAAAGCTCCTGGTTGTATCTGAGCTGGTCTGCTTGTTAGTGCAAGGAACTCAATTGCCCAGAGTCCTCTCGCGCACTCATTCCTTTCTCCTACTCTCAAAGCACAGGCACACATGGATATATAAACTTCAGGGCACTTAAAAGATAAAGTAAAACTTTCCTCTCTCTTATTTGCACTTAAATATTCCTAGTATGTTGTGGAACTGTGATGTGCTTATTTAGAAAATGGAGCAATAACAACAACAAAAGGACCAAATCCTGCAATTCACAAATCTTAGGTTTGAGTCTCTGTATTGCCACCTAATCAGTCCATCTTGGTGGGCAAGTTCAGTGCTTTTCTAAGCTTTCTCGGGAAAATGGAACTGATGATTCCCATCCCATTTCTTTCCCAGGACTGGCTTGAAAAATGAAAGGACGTTTCACGTGTGAAAATGTTTTGTCCCCTCTAATAGCAAAACGTAATTAAACTCGCCATTGTGTTACAGTTGTCCCGTGGGTCCTACAGCTCAGCGACAGTTGCTGGTACAAATTCGCGGCTGAGTTAGCAGCCCAGGAGCCCTCATGCGGGCCAAGTTGACACCTGTTCCCCTCTGCTTTCCTTCTCTCCTCCTGCAGAGTAACCTGATACACTACCTGGGACTGAGCCATCACCTGATCGCACTCAATTTTATCATCATTTCTTTTGGCAAGAAAAGTGCGTGGTCCTCTGCCCAAGTGAAGGTGACCGACACTGACTTTGATGGTGTGGAAGTCCGAGTGTTCGAAGGTTCTCCCAAGCTGGGCGAGCCGCTGAGACGCAGCGTCGTTTATATCCACGGAGGGGGCTGGGCCTTGGCAAGCGCAAGTATGTCCTGGTCACCTTCTGATTGTGTGCTGTTTGTGGATGGCCTTGGGGAGGACATGGGGTTGATTTTGGCTTCCTTAGTAGTATGGAAAGCATTTGCTCTGTCTCTCTTGGACTGTCCCACTTAAACCCTGCTATCCCAATAGAATTTTTAATAGTGCTTCTTTTGTGCTCTCCGAAGGATCCTGTTTTGAATGGTAAATTAAATGATTATATGATGTGAAGATTTTTTTGCATATTGGTTTGTTTATTAATACAGGAGACTGTTTTGAAAATATTCTCCCTTCTAAATCACAGATGTATTTTGAAGTATTGATAATAATAGCTTTCAGAACCCAAACAAGATGAAGTTTGCTTGTCTAGAATATGAAAGAATTATCTGTAGCGCTTTTGCCAACTTGTGCTTTGAAGATATCTTTCTACTGAAATAGAGTAGCTATTTCTTTACACGTTAACTCGTTGGCATTTTATTAGCTTACACAATGTAAGCATTAAGCATAGAAGCCATGTAGCTGGTAAGAGGAAACAAACTTGAAAAGTTCAAGAATATTATCTTTAGAGTTGGATATCATTCATGAGTAGAAGAGGTTTGAGATAGCAGGGTGCCGAGTAAAGCAGTCCATGGCAAAGTCAGCACATCACAACCTTTTCTCTGCCTGTGGAGGTCACAAAATTACTTTCTCCTCTTCAACCTAGAGCTTTGGGCACTCCCTAAGTTTAAGATAATGGAAACTTAGGTTTATGATACCATTGTATGATTTTTCTAATGCAGGAAAGTTCAAGAAAGTATAAATTTCTCTCTCAATCCCATTTTATTTAACTCATATCTTTCATTCACTAATTTATTCAGATTTTCAAAAGATGTTCACTGTGTATATAGAGGTCGGCCCAAGACTGAGGGGTTTCCTGAGTACAGGACTTTTTTAGTGCAAAAAACTCAAACATGGACTATCAGTCACCCTAATGTTACTAAGGATCAAGACACATGAATGAATAGGACAGGGTCTCTGGAATAGTAGAGATTGTCTCTGTAGCATCTGACACTTGCCAGCAGAGCTATAGCCATGGAAGACATGAAATGCAGGTACCAGAGTGGTATGGATTACAATAACCAGCCTGGCCTTCTCTACATAATTTTGATTATTTCTGCCAGAGGAAGAGCTGGGCTGGAGGAGGGATTCAATTCTTAAAACAGCTGCTTCTCAAGTTACCTTGGAAAGCCTGTAAATAAGGACACGTTAGACTCTCTGTTGGCACAGTATCGATCTTAATTTATCAGAAGAAGAATTAGGGGATTAAATTCTTACACATTAAAGTTGGTTCTGTAAACTGAGTGTGGTGGCACATGCCTGTAATCCCAGAATTTGAGACACTGAGGCAGGAAATTTGATTGGAGCTTGAGGCCAGCCTGGGGTACATAATGAGCTCAAGGCCAGCGTGAACTACATAGTGAGACCTTGTCTCAAGGAAAAGAAAAGAAAAGAAAAGAAAAGAAAAGAAAAGAAAAGAAAAGAAAAGAGGTTCTGTACCTATAGACATTTGTGTTATCTTAGGAAATGTTAAGATGTCATAAAATTCTAGTCCTTGTGTGCTGGCTTAAAGAGGATAACAATCTTTAAATTAGCAAGTTTCTGCATCATAGCAAATAGGCTATTAAAAATAAAATTTTGTGATTCTAAGAGAAAGATGCGTATTTGTGAGCATTTTTGAAAAATGCACCCAATTGAAGAACTAACAAGTCAAAATAAATTTTCTGCATTTCATTAGTTAAAAACATACTCAAAATTAATGTAATAGGAATTTCCTTTTAACTATAGTTATTGCATTTTATCAGAAATCAGTTAATTTTTGCATCCATTTGTGTAACTATTAATAAGACATCTGTGCCATTTACTCTTAATTATTTGTTTCTATTATTAACTCCAAATCTGAAAATAATCCGCATTGCAAAGTCTAAGAATGGACAGTCTTAATGACTCGCTCTGGAGTGACTGATGACCCCCTCGTCTCTTTTAGAGATCAGATATTACGACGAGCTGTGTGCAACAATGGCAGAAGAACTGAATGCTGTCGTTGTCTCCATTGAGTAAGTAATTCAAGCTGGTCATAAGAATTTTTTTTTTTTAAGAAGAGAGTCCAGGTAAAGATTCAGCAACTTCATTTTGCAGGTGACAAAATAGAATATAAAATAGAGTGTGGCTCTCCACTCCCATCATCCCAGCTACCTGGAAACTGAGGCAGGAGGATCTCAAATTCAAGGCCAACCTGGGAAACTTAACAAGACTCCATCTCAAAATAAAAAATAAAAAAGGCTGAGGTTATAGTTGAGTAGAAAATCCTGAATTCAATCCCTAGTCCTGAAGGAAAAAAAAAAAAAATGTAAGATGTAGACAGATTTGCCCAAGGTTGCACTTAGCATAATCAGCAATTACCTACTTTCTTAAACTATAAAGTAACCAAGATGTTAAAGAGAATCTCTCCCATAGCCAAGAATTGGAAAAATTACTATCTTAGCATTAGGTTTTATAACTTGGATTTTATGAATAGCAATAAGAATTTTAAAAATCTTTATAATTATTAGTACTAGTAATCCTTTTAATGTTTAGAGTTCTCTCTATCGCTACATTTTTAGCCATTTTGGGGGAGCAGCTAAAAAGAATGGGAATAGTAACAACTCTCTGTGAGGCTGAGAGCAGAAGATTGCACCTTGGGCAACTCAGCACCTTAGCAAAACCCTGTCTCAGAATAAAAAGTAAAAGAGAGCTGGAGTTGTAGCCCAGTGTGAAATCCCTAGGTTCAATCATCAGTACCACAACAATTATATCTATTTATATCTCTGTATCAGTGTCTCACATCTTATACCTGTACCTGTACCTATGAGATAAAAGGAGCATCTAGTCATCTAGATGGGGCAGGAAAGTGAATCCCGGTCAGATTGCTTCCAAAATCCCTATGGCCTGTTGACCCAGTAGAAAACCAAGGTTGGAGGAAGCAGATAGTGCTGAGTGATGGGTTCCAGCCATACCATGTCATCCGCATTCCAGGCCCCAGGCTTGTTCAGGTCTCTGCTTCCTTCCGCCCTTCTACTAGATCTTTCTGCATTCATGGCTCACCGCTCTTCCCTCTGCTCTGGATCTGTGATCTCAGAGAATCTTTTCCTCTGCAGTCTATTGGCAGGGCTGTTCTTTTGGGTCTTCAGGCCACGCTGATCTTGTGAATAGAAGCCCCACGGTCACAATGACACTATTAGCTCTGATGGCTTCCGGAACTGTCACTTAGCTTCCCAGGTCACATATGAGCTCTCAGCGAGGTTTGAAAGCCCAGGAGGCTTTAGGTAGGTGATTGTGTCTTCTGGCCAGGACAGCTGACCAGAAGAAAGCAGGTGTTTAAGCAGCCCTGCCCCATTATGGAGTAAAGCACCCCGGCTCAGTGTGGACGGCCAAGCTCCCGGGGGCCCGTCAGTGGTTTCCGGTGTTCCTCTAGCTCTTATATTATATTCATAGACTTCAGTGCAGCTATAATGTTTGCATCTGTCTCAAGCAAAACTGGTGCTCTTTTTTGACCATAAGCTACCACCATAAAACACAGACAGGCAGATAAGATGTTTTTAAGATTTTCTTTTAAGGAACTAAAACTTAAAAAGGGATGCTGCCATCAACTAAGCTTCCCACTGTGCCTAATCTCTAATGTAGCATTGAGAAGTTTATCTACTGGGAGGTACCACAGTACAGTGGTCAAGTACAGTTGCCCGGTTGTGTGACCCTCTGGAAAATCACTTAAGTTTATGTACAAAATTGGTTTCAGAATCCTTTTCAAATGTGACTACTGGGAACAGTAATAATCTTACTTTTAGGGTTTGCAGCACCTAGTACAAGGATTAGCCCGTGCATGCCAGATGCCTGTTGAGCTGAGATAATAACTTCAGAGTGCTGCCAGGGATCAGTTTAGACAATCGATATAAAAGGGCTTCAGATGTCTTAAAGCACTAGACAGTCTGCAGCATTAGTGCTGTAGCTTGTAGGGGGAAAAAAAAAAGGTAATTTACAAACTACTTATCAATACATGTTTGGTCTTGTTTTTGGATAGGGTCCAACCCAACCACAGAGTTTTACAGCCTGCGTTCCAGTGGAGATGCAGCCAAGGTCATATGATTAGTGTTTCTCTTAAAAAGAATGTTTGGGGATCTAACTCGTTACATACTTCTTCTCACTGCCTTTTTATTCTCTTCTGTGAGTACTGATCGTGCTCCTCTTCCGTGCCTATTACTGTGTTCAGCTGTGGTGATGTACAGAGGAAGGCTTAATTCCTGTCCTTGCAATCTAGACAAGGAGAGAAGCCTTGAACCCATGATGTTCAGTGTGGTAAGTGGTGGGAAGGAAAAGGGGGAAACATGTTGCGGCTGTCTGGCCTGGAGTCAGTGTCCTGTCCCACCTAGGCAAGGTTGCACCCAGTTTGAAGGCTACAAAAGGCATCTTTAAACCATATTTTCTTTAAGCTCCCGAAGATAAACAGAACCTGTTCAGACAAAGTGCATTGGTCCTGCAGGTCCATAGTGGTGTGATGAGAGGGCTTGGAAGGAAGGAAGGAGGCAGCGAGCATGGAGTGTAAGATGGATAAAAGGGCTTATGCTTTCCATGGTGTGTGGTTCTGAGAGTCTTCAGGTGCATGGTAGACCCTTGGGTCACCATCATTCCACCTTTTCCTAGTAGAGAAGTTGTCTGCCTGCAGCTATTCCTTGAGGTCTGCAGCAGTGTACAGTGGGGTTGAAGCATTGTAGTATCATGAGTCATGGCCGTGGGGGAAGATTATAGTCTAAGGAAGCAGATAGGCATAGGTGTGTGTGTGTGGAGGACCCTGTGGACTACCATCCTTGAATAAATAGCAGTTGCCTCCACTTTGGCTAAACCTAGCCTTATCTCCGTGTTCTGATATGCACGGAACTGGCTAGTTCCTTTTCCCTGCAATTGGCTCTAAGCAATGTAATTGGGGCTAGCTGAGGTGCTGCTGCATAATCTTTGAAGCCAAGTGACAGTCTTCTTTTTTCCTGCCTCTCCCATCAAACCGTGGTTGAGCCCAGCAGGATGCAGTGTCAATGGCTCCATGGCTGTTGGGTTTGAGCCTTGAAAATAAGAGGCTGTGACTTCCCAGGGCAGAGAAGTTGGCACATCAGAAACTGAATCACCAGCCTCTGAGACATTAAATGCTATCTCGGTTGTGTTATGCAGATCGGTCTTCCTGCACATCCTCCTCTCTGCATATCGCAGAGGTGCTTTCTGGCCTCCTAGCTAGCCCAGCTCACAGCACTCAGGTAATTCCCACCATCCTCACAGTCACTGATGAGCCTTCATCCTGGCTGGACTTGGGACCCCCTTGGCTCCTCATAACTGTGTGTGTGTGTGTGTGTGTGTGTGTGTGTGTGTCTTTAGTGTGTTTATTCTCACCATGGGTTGCACTAGAAGTGGTAGACTGGAATTAACTCACTATATTTCCAATAACTTTTCCATGGGATTACAAATAGAAACTTCCTGGACCACAACAAGGATGGGAAAGGGATCCCTTAGGTGTGGGCAACCCTGGTCACAGAAGCGCTTTGTGTGATGTGAGCACCGGGAGTTGGAACTCCTTCCTCCCTTCATGTCACCTGTGCTGCCTCCAGCATCTGGGAACAGACCTAGCAACTAAGGCAGGTTAAGACCTTCTTAGGTTATACAAAAATAGGTAAATGCTTTGCCTGGTACTTAACAACATTGCTATCCACTAAGTGTTTGGGAAATACATGGAAAAAGCTCACCTTATCAAAGTTACCTGGGTGTATCCTCATTCATACAGCCCAGCATAATCTTGTTTTACACTGATAGACGTTTATATTCATAATCTTCAGTGCAGGTTAGTTATAACACAGTGCCTTTTTTACTTCTAGTTTGTTAAGTAAAACACAATACTAGAAACATAAGGCAGAATGAACAAGAAACTTTTATTATCTTTTTTAAATGGTAAAATGCAAGATGGTACAGTGTTGGGTATGTTGAACATTATTAAATTCTCTAAGAGCTTTGTCTCACTGTTTTCAGTGTGGAAAACTATTTCAAGTTGTGTTTTGCTTTTAGATTTTTACTGCATTTGTAAACTGTTTTATATGAAGATACCTTTGACCTAGTTATATTCCATCAAATGTCAGCTGGTGTCACCTGGTGATTAAGAGAAGAACTTAAGCCTTTAAAGAGCTGTAAGGAAGGCTGTTGCTAATGCAGACAGACAGGATACTGGAGTGCTGGCCTTAGTTTGATGCCCACAGAGTTACAAGCAGTAGAACTTTGATGTTACCTATAAAATCACACGCATGCAAGATGTCAAGCCAGAGTGCTTCTGTGAGGCATTGGTAGTGGTACGTTTAAGACAGTCTGAAAAATAGGAAATGACAGTGACCTTGTTGTGAATTTCCGCTTTCTCCTTGTCCTGCTCTTTCTCAGAGTCTTGAACAGAGAATCCTCACTTATCACCCTTTACCTCCAAAATGTGGGAAGATTGAATTCTAAAGTGTTCCACTCCAAAGCAGCAGAAGGTGCCTTTCACTCAGTCATGCCAACCATAGCAAACCTAAATAGCTTCACAAATAATTTAATCCTACAGAGAGAAAACACTGTGGCTTTGTGTTAGTCTTTGTCCTGTTGCTGGGATAAAATACTGGTGTCTACAACATAAAGGAGGAGAGATTTATTTTGGCTCATGGTTTTAGTGGGTTAAGTCCATGGCTGGTTGACTCCAAGGCAGAAACGACAAGATGGAAGGGCATTATGGTGGAAAGCTGCTCAGTCCATTGCAGCGGGGAAGGAGAAAGAGAGAAAAGGGAGGAGCCAAGGCTAAGAATACACCCTTCTAGGTCATTCCTTCAGTGACCAACCTCTCTGTAAGTTCTCACCTCCCACCAGCACATTCAGCCATAAACTCATTAAAGCACTCATCCACTGATGAGTGTGGCGCCCCATTATCTCACCACCTTCCAAAAGCCCCACCTCTGAGAACAGGAGTCATAGGGGTACATTTTAGACCTAAATCAGAAGAGATTTATTCTAAAAAGTAAATTGCTTGTATATTTCATTGTCATTAACTGAGTCACTTCTTGACATATTTAACTAATGTTTTTTTGGCTCTGATTTATTCTAAAATTTAAAAACAACTCCTGAACTCTGTTTTATAGCTTAGATTTTTCAGAATTTCACAAGTTATGGTGGAAAATATCTATGACTAAAAACCACTGTGAGCTTGGAAGCCTGGTCCTTCTCCCACCTGGACCTTATGGAGCTATCTTTAGCCTCTAGAATCACACTAAGAAAGAATGGTAGAAGGACAGAGCATTGAGCCTGCTTGGGCTTCTGTGGCTCTCTTTGCTCTTCAGGTTAAAGCAAGGCTTGCCTCTGAATGGAACGAAAGAGGCAGTTTAGGTAAACACAAGAGAGGCTGAGGATTACCCTGCTGTTTATGTAGATATGTATCCTGAGCCGTGTGTGTGTGTGTACTGTTTTCTCCTTTTGGTGCTGGGGTTTGAACACACAAGTCTACTATCACTGAATTATTGCTCTAGGCCCAGAAGCAGGGAACAGATCATAGGTGCTTCACACTGTTCTGATGAAGCGTCCTGGCCTCTCTCTGTCCTTCTGAACATTAGTCTTGTTGAGTAGGCAGGTGCTAATCTCTGCACTCCCTCCTGAGTGACTGGTGGTCAGAACTATCTTAAGGAGTCAATTTTGGGAGTAGAAACAGCAATAATGATCCTTGTTTTAAGTTTTATGCGCAAAGCATATTTTACTAATGAGAAGACAACCATCCATTCTCAGTCCTTCCTCTCTAGAAGAGTTTTATTATAGGTCTTTGTAATAAAAAAAGAAGCTTGTTAGAGGGGAAGATAGGTTCTGCCTGGGGAGGGTTGCTACCCTGAAATCACGTGATTTGGATGTAAGGACTGATTTGTTTTGGATAACCCTTTCTGAAGACTGCAGGAACAGAAACTGTTATGTTTTCAAGGTGAATCAATTAAGCTGTTCTTGAGAGGTGGTGAAAAGGAGGAAAAAGCTGAGAAGCAGTAAGGCTTCCCTGTCCCTCACAGAATCTATTAGGAATGTCATTTCATGTCAGACTGTCACACTTTTCACCTACCTGGCATGACATGAAGTGGACTCTGCCCTTCCCTCCCATAGAAAGTGATACACATACTTTCCAGGTGAAATCATGTTGAAAGAAAATCTCCTTCAACTGTCTTGGAATCCTGGTGTCCTTCTGGGCTTCCACTTCCAATGTGCCTGGAGCAACTCAACCCCAGGCTTGTACATGGCAGCAGCCTTTACCGTAAAGATCAAATGGTTAGTCTTTCTAAGCATAGTGCCCTGATTGTGGACACTGCTGGTCGAGCAGGTCATAAAGTATTATATCATGGAAGGGGTGCTGCTCTTTCAGGTAGGTTAACATCTCAACTCTTCAGTGTTTAATTATGACTCCCCTTCTGTTTTTGGAGACAGGTGAGATGTATGAGTTATAATGTATGGTTAGATTTTCAAGGCTCCAAGAAAGGAGGGTTACTTTTGGCTGGGAATCAGGAAGCTTAATGGAAAATGTTGCATTTAATTAAAATGCAACTTAAAGGATGGGGACACTTCATGAGGGAGTGCTTGAGAAGAGGTCCAGGATAGAGGGGAGGGACCAAGGTGTTAGGAATAAGAATGGAGGAGGTGTGTTCAGCAAGGAATGAGAATTTCACTGGAATCTGGTATTTCTAACCCTGGCTGTACATTAGAATCACTTGGTGATTTTTGTGACTCTCACCAACTAATTGAGTCAGCGTATTTTGAAGCAGGGCCTACACCTTAGTGTTTGAAAATTTGCCAAGTACCCAGTTAGGGTGTTTATCTGCAATCGCAGCTACTTGAAGACTGAGGCAGGCAGACTGCAGGTTCAAGGTTAGCCTGTGCGACTTAGCTAGACGCTGTCTCAAAATAAAAAAAGTAAAATAAAGGAATTCGGGCTGTACCTCAGTGATAGAGCTCAGTCCTTAGTGCTGAAAATAAAAACAAGGAAAGAGGTAGAAGAGGAAGGAGGAGAAGGGAAAGGAAGCAAGCAAGCTGCAAGATGATACAAGTAGGTAAAAAGCATTGTGAATGGAGAACCCCAGACTGTAGGATCCAGGAAGTGGAGTCCAAGGATACAGCTAGAATAGGGGGTTAGGAACACTTTCCTTTTTAATTTTTTTAAACTGGAACTGGAACCCAGGGCCTTCACACTGAGCTACATACTCCTGCCCCTTTTTAAATTTTATTAAAAGTTTTTATTTTGAGACAGGTTCTCACTAAGTCATCAAGTTCCTGGACCAGGCTCAAACCTGTGATCCTCCTGCCTCCCAGAGCACTTACAGGTGTGCACCATCACACTTGGCTCTTTTCTAATTTTCTTTAAAGCCATATGACTTTTTACTTTCTCCGCCACAGGTTGTGCCATATGCTGTACATCTTACATGCAAAAGGTATAAGCATATCTTTAAACTTTGGGAGGAGGAAAAGTATGTTGTCAGGTGTTTTGTTTTGAGAATTTTGCAAACCCACTGAAATCATGAGAAGTGTTCTGAGCTGTCAGAAACCCACAGTTTTGAGATTTTAGTGCTTTTATCTATATAGTTTTGAAAGGTTGTGGTTTTTGAAGACTGAAAATATATTTAAGGGAGAGAACACTGGTTAGAAAGTCAATTGTAAATTAAGGCCCCAGCCTGGGCAGCTTAGCTAGATCCTGCTCCAGAATAAACCCTAGCTTTTGTACCTACCCCTCACCCCGAGCCTGTGTTCTTACCCCTAAGCCTGCAGGTTTGCTCAGAGCTGAGTGAAGCGCATATGTAGAACCCTTGGCCAAGTGTCTCATGTAGGAGAACTAGCATGAGGTTTTCAGAGTGTACGTGTGTGTGTGTGTGTGTGTGTGTGTGTGTGTGTGTTGAATTTTGCTTGTCTGCTAGGAGGTGTGTGCAGTGATAAAGGCGGGTGGCCCAGCCCACCCTGAGGAGTTGCTTCCGGACAGTGAGTTGGCAAATTGAGACCGACACACACATGTTGATACCTGTATTAGCTGCTTCACTTCAAGATCTACAGTTTTTAAAATTAAACAAAAAACAATTCTCTTTCAGTGCTCTCCATGGGACATCACTTTGAACACAAGCCACAGATGGCAAGTAATAATTGTGTATGATCTCTTTGGCTTTGAATATGCTATGAAATTTTGTTATCTCAGGTGAATTTTAGCTACTTTGAAGCTTCCTGTTACACTTGATGACCTAAGAAACATCTAATTTCAGTGAATTCTCCAGTCTACAAAAATAATGCCCTTTTTTACTGAGTCAACAAACATTTCCTGTTTGAACAGAGGTAGGATTAGAATATGGATCTTCAAGGGTGCGAGGAAGAGGTCTCTTGTTAAGTGTGTTTGCTCTGTAGTCTGAGCTAGTTACCAGTTGACAGGATTAATCAGTAGCATGCCATTCACTCATTCATTTACTTAGCAATGAAATCAGTGAGACCTAGACCCTAAACCTTTTTTATATTTTAAAACTGAGACAGTCTTGCTGCCCTTGAGCTCACAATCCTCCTAAGTAGCTAGGATAACAGGTATGTTGTCATAGTGTGGGAATCCCTTACCAGGCTCTTTTAGATTACTGATTTGCTTTGATCTAATGGTACTGAAATCTTTTCTGAAACAGCACTTGAAAATTCTGTTTAATTCATGTATGTATCCTGGTAGGAATGTGTTTGACCACTGGACGACCCGAAAACTGCTTATCATGATATATAGGATGTTAATGAAATAAAAGTCTTTATTTTCTTTTCTTTTTTTTTTCTGTATATACTTTATTTTTTTGTTTTGTTTTGTTTTGTTAATTTATTTTGGTACCAGGGATCGAACTCACGACCTCGTCGTGCTTGCCAGGCAGGTGCTTATGCCTCTGAGCTAAATCCCCAGCTAAAAGCCTTTATTTTCACAACTTGTTGTGAAGTTCACTTGTTTCTCTAAAAGACTTCAACTTGGCGATACTGAAATTAACCTACAAGTGATCAGAAATACTCTTGTGTGATGTCGCCATCTACTGGAAAAATGGTGCAATCATACTTTCTCTGCCCATTGTGTAAAAATCAAATGCCAGGGGAAAATTTTTGGTTGATTCATTGATCAATACAGATTTAAAAAAATAAGTATTTTTATCTGCTATTTGGCAGCTACTAAACCAATTTCTTCATTTCATTTCAAAATGTAATAATTTCATAAGTATTTATTTGTGTCTGCACTGAATGTCAAAATGTTTGGAAAGCAATTTTTTAAAAATTTTTTAAAATTTTTGGTACCAGAGATTGAACTCATGACTTTGCGTTTCAGGCAGGCACTTATGCTGCTGAACTAAATCTCCAGCCCTAGAAAGCAAGATTTTAAGTGGAAAACATAAATGGCCTTTTATAGAGTAGCTTTAAAAATTCATTTGTGAAAATAACCATGCTATTTTTAAGATGGAAATCAAAAAACCTGAGTCTGAAATGAGATTTTAAATTTTAATTAGGTATTTTCTCTCCTGCCTTACTTTTCACTTATTTTATGGGTCAAATAACTTTGTAGTATCTCAGTTTCTTCCTTCTCAAACTGAAGTTATGTTAATATGAAAAAAAAATTTAAAACATTTACTGACCATAGACCTAGATCATTTGTAGATACTGAAAATACAGTGATCTATAACAGAGTTCCGGGAATCAGAGAACATGGCCTTCAAAGGAAACACAGACCGGTTTTTAACACGAGACAGTAAGAGTGATGATGTACCTGACCACACAGGAATTTGAGGTTGCTTGCTCAACCTCAGAAGCAGACTTACAGCTGCACCCTCTCGTGCAGGCTCGAAGAATACTGAGCATTACTAAGCAAGGCAGGAGGGTGGCTGAGAGTGTGCCCCAAGCGACCACCCCCAAGATGGATGCAGAAGACACTATTAGTGGGGCATTTGACAAAACCAGGATGCTTACATGTTCCGTGGGATGGGACCACAAAGAACTCCAGTGCTTCAGTGTGGCAGGAAGAGGACAGCTAGAAATGTCCCAGAGGGCCTGTCCTAGGCTGAGTGGCAAGCTTAACGTTCCTTTGGATGGGTAAAGCCGGCCTTTAAGTTTGCTTTCCCATGAGTGTGTGTTGCTTGTGTTTAAAGTCAGCCTACAGGCAGGGAGCTCTTTGCAGGTTCTAGGTAAAAGATGGCATTGTCTGTGATTAAAGATAATTGATCTCCTTCCTCTACCTATCGCTTGTGTTTCTCGCCTACCTGATTGCTCTGGCTAAAGTTTCCAGCACTGTATTGATCAGGAGTGCTGATAATGGACATCCTTGCTTTGCTCCTGATTTTAGAGGAAAGTTTCAGTTTTTTCCATTTAATATGATGTAAGCAGTGGGTTTATCGTAAGTGACTTTTATCAGTTTGAGGGAAGGTCCTTCTACGCCATTTTTATCAACTTCTTCATCGGAACACAATATTATTTTATCAAATTAATTATGAAGCGGGACATACAGATTTATCAAATGTGAGGTCAGTGAAGTGTTTTATGCTGCTGAGTCACCTACCCCAGAGCACCAAAATCTGTTATTATTTTAGCCAAACTGTAGTAATCAACACCTGCCTATTTTTGTTTTTACTTTTTGGCAGTACTGGGGACTGAATTTAGGACCTGTACATGCTGGGCAAGTTGTCTGGCACTGAGCTACATTTCCAGCCTTTGTTTTTGTTTTAAGACGATGGTCTTCAGCAGCCCAGGCTGGCCTCAACTTCGAGATCCTCCAGCCTCGGCCTTCAGAATAACCAAGGCAACAGGCCTGTCCCACCACACCCAGCTAACACCTGCCTTTTAAAGTTTTCTTTTTGAGTTGTTGGTAATAGTGAGTGCATTTAGCTTTGTTTGGTGACTTATCCTGAAAATAGGACTTTCGCTAACACAAAATTGTTGCATTTTGAAGCTAAGTATTTTTGCAAAGTTAAACTTAAAAATTTAATATTTGTATTTAATTGCATATCTCTAACTTCAAGGAAATTAGTCTTTCTCTTTAAACTTTAAATAGCTTAGAAAAACTTGGTGATGTCCTTCAATGAAATACCATGTTTATCTTCACAGATATAGGCTGGTCCCACGGGTTTATTTTCCTGAGCAAATTCACGATGTGGTTCGTGCCACAAAGTATTTCCTGCAGCCAGAGGTTTTGGAGAAGTACAAGGTGGACCCTGGCAGAATTGGCATTTCTGGTGACAGTGCTGGTGGAAACTTGGCTGCTGCCCTTGGACAGGAGGTAACACTGCTGCCCTGTGGTGCACAATTCCACCCAGCAGATTAACTCATGGTCTGCTAGGTGTGGCAAACACATTGTGCCAGCTTCTAGCTACACAGAGGAGTTATTTTAGAGACAGGGTGTCACCAAATTGAAAAGGCTGGCCTCCAACTTGGGATCCTGCCTCAACCTCCTGAGTGGCTGGGGTTACACACATGGAACACCCTACCCAGGGAGAAGATGGTTCATTGCAGGAAGATCCCCATCCAGAGGCCTTGAGTTCCTGATTACAATCTGACATCTTAAGAGGGCTCCTTGCTTCTCAGGGAAAGCCATGAAAATTAGCACCACCTACTTCTCTTACAAGTTTGCTCTGCAAAATGTGTTTTTGCTTGTATTCTGTTTTCTGTGATTGTCTTCTTAGAACTTAGAGAAAAGTTGTTTCCCAAAGTTTCAATGTAAAGTTTAATATGTTTCCTTTTATATAAAAAAGAAAAATACCAATTTTCAGCTTTTTCAGATGTCAAATTATACGTGTTGATCTAAGTTTTACCTGGCTAAACTCTGTGAAAGCTGTGTCTAACTGTAAGAAGACCTGATGTTTTGGCAGCTGTGCAAACTTAGGAAATAAACACACTTTCTTCTTGTAGATTAAATAATTTAAGACGAAGATTTCTGCTTTCTCACTTCTACAATTCTATTGGTATGTTTAAACAGCATCTTCCATTTTATTGGTGACATACTTCAGTTCATAATAAAGAACTTGAACTAGACATGTCCACATTTGCTACTCTCATGTCTAAACATAGCCTTTAGAGCCAGGCAGACCTGGGGTCTATTGCAGGTCCTACCTTGAGGAGATAGGGGCTCAGGTGAGTCCCCTAACCCTCTCTGAGCCTCAGGAAAATGATTGCAATGTGCCTGGCTGCAGTGCTGTTGCATGGACATATGCCTGAGTGTTTCCTTTTGCTTTTATAGGAGCAGTTGCATTTACCTGGGGATGAGGTTTGAAAGTCCAGGAGTAAAGCAAAACATCATGGTTGAAATCAGCATAAATATCTTTTAGATGCTTATGAAACATAATGACCTAGCTAGTTTCCTTTAAGATGTTAAATGACAGGTGTAGAATTTTAGAACATAGAATTACAGAAATGCCATGATTTAATCATACCAGCAAGAGTCACAGGTGAGCAGAAGTGGGAGATTCACTTCCATTTCCATTTTGGCTTCATTCTGAGGCACATGCTTATGAAGTAGAATGGAGGTGCATTGCCAGCATTATTTAAATTGTCACGCTCTCACCAAGTATGGAGACTGAATGCTCATCGTTTAGTCTTGTCATCTGTTCATTCAGCTGTACTACCCCTCTCTTCTGGAAGAGCAAGCCTCATTTTCTTCTCCCTGGGAAGCCATTGCCTTCTGGGGTTTTGTACAGAATAAAATTAAACAAGGTTCATAGATTATTAACCCATAATATCTACCAAGTTGTGTGCTAAGTGCCAAAGGGTAGATACAAATAGTGTTAATGGGAGTTAAAATCTCAGAGGTCGTGTACTCTGGGTTCACTCAAAGCTATGAATTACAAACAGCATGTGTTTCTTAATAAATACCCAGGAGCTTGATAGGGCGGTAGTGGTGGAGAACTGTTTGTTTTTAAGCTATATTACTTGATACCATGCCTGGTAGAAATGTGAAATGTATTCCTTTGACTGACTCAAAGCAATACGTGAAGCTACTCCATAGGGTGTCTTTTTTGTAAAAGGAATCACACAAAAGGAAATGATGTGTTTCTTTTTCAGTTCAGTCAAGATGCCAACCTAAGGAACAAGCTCAAACTGCAAGCATTAATCTATCCAGTCCTCCAGGCATTAGATTTTAATACACCCTCTTATCAGCAAAATGTGAACACCCCAATCCTGCCCCGCTATGTCATGGTGAAGTACTGGGTGGACTACTTCAAAGGCAGCTATGACTTTGTGCAGGCAATGATCATTAACAATCACACTTCCCTGGAGGTAGAAGAGGCTGCTGCCCTCAGGGCCCGTCTAAACTGGACATCCCTGCTGCCTGCATCCATCACAAAGAACTACAAGCCTGTTGTGCAGACCACGGGCAATGCCAGGATCGTGCAGGAGATCCCCCAGTTGCTGGATGCCCGCTCCTCCCCACTCATCGCAGACCAGGATGTGCTGCAGCACCTTCCAAAGACCTACATTCTGACATGTGAGCACGACGTCCTGAGGGACGATGGGATCATGTATGCCAAGCGTTTGGAGAGCGCGGATGTGGAGGTGACCCTCGATCACTTTGAGGATGGCTTCCATGGGTGCATGATTTTCACCAGCTGGCCCACCAACTTCTCGGTGGGCATGCGGACTAGGAATAGTTACTTCAAGTGGCTGGATCAAAACCTGTAGAGGAGTAAAACCTCCCAAAGGCTCGAGCCCCTCTCCACCGCCTGCATCTGCTTTGCAAAGACGTGGAACTTTTGGTTGCTGAATCCCCCTCGCTTGATAGGTGTGACTCTCGAATTCTCCATTCTCTGCAGACTTTATGATAATCTAATTTTCAAAAGTGAATTTGACTAAGTGCAGAAAGATCTGAATTTGGTTTCCAAAGTGGGCCATGCTTTCTGTTCTTTGTTTTATAGCCAACTACTACTAAGATCCACAGCATCAAAATGCAGGAGTGGGTTGGAAGTAGTTTTGGGTTCTGCCTTCCTCAAAGCAGTCTTTCCAGTGTGGGTGATGGAAGGCCCTGCGACGGGTTAAGAAATGGGAGCTCTTAGCCTTGTTAGAGCGCCTGGATTCAGAGCGGTATTAGATGTGTGCACTTTCAGCTCTGCGCTGGGGACCGTGTACCCTCCATTCTTGGGAGATGGTTTGTTTCCTGTGGGGATTTCAGCAATGGCTTTCTAGCAAGACAGATTCCTCAAGGATGTGCTTTCCCTAGAGTGTTAATTTTATGAGGTAGCATCTCTAAGTCCAATTCGATGAAAATGATACTTGAAGGTTACTTTCTACTACTACTATTAGAAAATAGGAGGCCGCATGCACTGGATATATATATATATATATATATATATATATATATATACATATATACACGTTATTAAACTTTTGTTATTGTTTGGTTACATTGTCTCCTTGGGGAAATCTTTTGGGAAAAAATTTATTTAGATTTAGAATAAATTTTCCACTGTGAAATAAGTAAAAACAAAACAAAAAACAAAACAAAGGAAACAACAGGAAAATGCTTCTGGCACAAATTACCAAGAGCAGTGTGCATATATTTGATATAGTCAGGAAATAAAGTACATTTACTATTAATTTGGAATACTTTTCCCTAATGAAAAAATACCTTTAGAAGGTCTAGTCTATTCTTAAAAACTCAACTTTTTCACTTATATAGCTTTAAAATGTGACTATTTTGGTAAAATATAATGTATTGTTTATTTTTTTTAAGTTATTTAATGTTACTATATGTAGCTAGATGTAAGGATTTTCCTGAAAAATGTCTATAATAAACATTAAAAGGAATGATATTTTTAAAACTACCATGTACATGTAATTTTCTGGAAGGAGATAAAATATCAATAGTACTATATATTAGGAAAAAATATTTTGATAGTTTATATGCATATACAAGATAAAATAATTAGAAACTCTGCACCTAATAAAATTGTCTAAGTTTATGCTTAGGTTGAGCATCCCTTATCCAAAATCTGAAATGCTCCAAAATCTGAAACCTTAAGTGGTAATGTGAAATCACAAGTAGAAAATTCCACACCATGAAGACTTTTTTTTTTTTTTTAAATACATTTTTGTAGTGCTGGTTATTGAACCCAGGGCCTCATGCTTGGGAGGCAAGCACTTTATCACTTAGCTACATCCCTAGCCCTATTTATTTATTTATTTATTTATTTTTATTTTGAGGCAGATTCTCATTAAATTGCATAGACTGGCCTCGAACTCACAATCCTGCTTCAGCCTCCCAAGTAGCTGAGATTACAGGCATGAGCCATCAAGTCTAAACTCATACAATGAAAAGTTGTTTCATGCACAAAATTATGAAAAATAGTGTATAAACTTACTTTCAGCTATAGGTATATATAAGCTTCACATATGAGTGTATGTGAAATATTAATTTCTTATTTCGATTTGGGTCCTACCATTAAGTTATGTCATTGTGCATGCACAAAGATTGCAAATTCCAGAAAAACAAAATGCTTCTGGTCCTGAGCATTTCACGTAAGAGATTCTCAACCTGCAGTTAGTCAAGACGCACCGTCCCTCTCTGTTCTTTATGGTCGGAGGACCCCTTATTAAATTCTTCCGGGTGAGGGGCTACTGTCTAGAAGTTCCAGCAGTCAAGCTTACTGTCATGTAAATCTGCGCTGCCAGTGGGAGCGTTTTTGGGCATGAGGAGGAACACAGTTCTGATTTGGATTGAGTACAGCTGCGCTCCTTCCTGCCCCTCCCACTTCACCCCATCTGTGCTACTTTTAGGGTGGGCAGAGAGCAGCGTACAGCTGCACGTGGAGGGCAGGTAGAACTGTCCACTCCTTTAAAGGATGGGCGTTTCCACGTCTAGCGTGAGGTAACAAATAAAAATTTACAGACTTATTTTGTTTCTATTGTAAGAGATAGTGGTATTTTGTGTGCATAACACAGGTAAATGCAACCACATCTGTACGTGTGTGCAGTGGTGTGTACAAGAATAATCATGCAAGCCACCTTGCTGATGTACTTAGGTGAGTCATTCATACCATCTCTGGGTTTCTTCTCCCTTCCTCTAAAATCACACAGCTGAGTTAACTTGATCTTTGAATTCTCTTCGAGGCATAAATTCCAACCATTTTCTCAGACTGGACAAATGGTGATTGGTGATTTTTTGTTGTTGTTAGGTTGTAATTTCATATACATAGACACATGTATCAGTGAAGATTTATTTCCCTAAGCAACCAAAATTTTAGCTCTTACTTTTTAGGGCTTTGGGGGGGGGGGTCCCGGGAATGGAACCCAGGGCCTCAGTACGCTCACCAAGTGCCCTGCTACTGAGCTACACCAACAGCCCTATTCCTGGTCTTTTGACACCATTAAAGAATCTTAGTTTGAGTTTTTCTACCTCTAAGAAAGAGGACGTATAATACAAGAATTTCTTTAAAGATGACATTTTTCTCGGAATTATAGACAAATTTTGTCGTGGTTACAGAGAACAAGTGATTTCAGATTTTGGAAGAGCTCTCTCCGATGCAAAGGGAGGGAAAGAAAAAAGGATCAGCCACTGTTTCTGAGCAAGCACTTGAGTTCGTTGTTCTCTTTTGCTTTTATTCCTGTGAAAATGTTTGTACTCTGTAGTTCTTTTCTAGTGTGTAGCTTTGCTTTGTTTTTCTATTTCATGAAAAAGTTGATAACCTTTATACAATATTGTTGTCTGTGAAACAGGAACATTAACATATGAAGAAAAAAACCTAAAGTGCTGTAAAATATAGTGAAGTTTAAATTAATCTTACTGTTTTATCATTGCTCTATGAAGAATTTAAGATTATTGTACAACTATCTTGGTGGATAAAATGTTTTCTGCATGATATTTTAACCTTTGACGTTTTGCCTGTTTCCCACTGCAGAGGGGAAGGCAGATTTTATGAAAGATTTTAGGAGCAAATATATTTTGTAAAATGAAAATTCGGTGTGGAGATGGGAAGGCATCCCTTTGCTTGGAATCTTGTTTGGAAATAAAATGGCTCCACCTGGAAATGCTCTTCTTTCATTTCCCTCATTGCACTTTCTGGTTCCTATGGAGACGCTGCCCTCTTTCTTCTTCTCTTTGTACCCCGCATCCCTGCCAAACCTTCTGCCCCCTGGCATTCTTCAGCTGTCTTTTCATCCTCCAAAGGAGGTGAGGTGGCTTCTCCAATAGCATTCATTTCATGTCTGGATCTATTACGTGTTGCAATCAATGTATAAGCAAAGCCTTTCTTGGACCACCGGAATATTCCGAAAAGCCACAGGAAAGTTTGGGGGCCTTCAGTACACTTGTTGGGAAAGAGGATTGTAATGCCAGTGAGGTTGGGCTTGAAGCATTCCAGCCAAGGAAGTGCTGGTATCACCGAAGGCAAGCTCCCAAGTTGACCTGGAGTTACTATATTTAGTTTATATCATAGGAACTTACAAAATAAGACCTTTTCTCTAAATCATTTATTTTGGTGCTGGATGATCACATACCAGTACATAGGTTAAATGTTCCCATTCAAGTATAGTCATTTTTATCTTCAGCAAAACCTCTGGTGTGTAGCTAAATTTTCAAGAAGGATCCATAAATAGTTTCCTTTGGGCTGTTTAAGTGTAAACCCTTACTATTCTTTTTCTTGCAGTTGTCAATCTCTTCTTATTCCCTGTTTTCCTGTAACACCTCATGTTTCCTAATAGATCCCCAATTTAAACATCTTTATTTGAAAGTAAAATGACTCCATCTGGAAGTGTGTTTCTTTGAATTCCCCTCATCATATTTTCTAGTTCCTGTTGGAGACGCTGCCCTGTTTTTCTCTCTGTACCCCACATCCCTGCCCAAATCTTCTGCCCACTGCCCATTGCCTTCTCCAGCTGTCTTTTTATCACCCAGAAGTGGTTCCTCACTGATTGCAGTTTCAGTGCCAGATTCCCCAAGCCCAGAAGACCGGCAGTGCAGATAGGATTTTTAATTTTTCTTGATATTAAATTTTTTTTGCTGTGGTGAATAAACCTTTGCAGACTGCCCTAAAAAAGGTGACTCAACACTTTTACAAGTATCCCACAGGCATCGCTCAGTTCCATCGCCCAGGGCACTAGCCTGTGTCGTCAGAGAATGGGAGGGGTGACATCATTTGCACACTTTTTCTGTGTGGGAAGATCTTCCCCCAGATTTTCTCAGACTGCTGCTCATTGTTCACATTTCAGATTCAGCCCCACCTCTGAGAAGTCCCCCTGCTCAGCCAAACTCCCCTGCTTGACCCAGCGCCCGCAGCTCCCCCCCTCCGCCTCCCGCTGCAGCCCTGACACTCGCCCGTCTTGCATTTGCTCTCACTGTCTGCTCTCTCACTTCTCTGTCTGAAATCTTATTTAATGATGCTTGGATTTTTTTCTCTATACTTAAATGTGAACTCCATGCAACAGGGGACCCTGTCTTGTCGTTCCTACACCCTGAGCACGTAGACTGCAGCCCATAATAGACTTGCAAAAAAGTGCTTTCGAATAATCAACCCCACTGAGAAAAAGTCAACTTCTAAGAATCATGGTATGATTTTTCATATGTGTCTTCTAGAAGTAATTTAAGTTCATGTTAAATATAGTTACTTAACACTACTAATATTTCCAAGCAAAATTAGATTTTAAACAATTTATGCCCTGTATTTAACTGCCAAATTTTAAAGTCAAAAATAGTTTTTGAATGAAGATTATTTTTCCTCCCAAAATGCATCTGTTCTTCATTTTTCTTGATACTAAATTTTTTTTGCTGTGGTGAATAAACCTTGGCAGACTGCCCTAAAAAAGGTGACTCAACACTTTTACAAGTATCCCACAAAAGTCAGCTGTAAATATTTGAGAATTTTTAATGAGACAGAGAAATTCTATAACTTTTAGGACATTGCCTTCGATTCTTCCTGTTTTCATTATTGTTATTTTAGTAGAGAAACAGATGCTATGTTCTTTATTCCAGTTGAATTCACAAAGCCAAGAAATAAAGCGCTGGGCATGGTAGCATTAGAAGGCTGGAGAAGGAACATGAGAATAAGGCCACCTGGACTATTTCATGGGGCCTGTCACAAGTAGTCTCAAATACAAATAAATTGATTTTCCTTGGTCACAGGTTAGAGTTATCTTAAGTAAGCATGCTACTGAAGATAATGGTTTGCTAAGCTAAGCAGCACCTTTCCTACAGACTTCATTCCACCAGTCCGGTAGACAGGCCTCATGGACAAAGCCAGGGCCTCAATTGTGTTCTTAAAATCATTATTGGTGCATCCAAGAATTTTCTGCAGTATTCCCCTTCACCCCTACACCTTTAGTCACCTCTATTCACTGGTTCCTCTTCACTCTATAAATACCTTCATCTATCCTGTCTGGAAGAAACCCCTTTTTGGCCTTTACTTCTATCTTCTTGTTTGTTCTGGTTGAAACAAAACAATAGTTTAGAAACCTGAGAAATAAAACATAAGATTCTACTTCATAATTCTAATTTCCACATACCAAGAGATAGTTAAAAGTATACATCCTTGATAATGTTTGGGTTACCTGTGACTGAGTAATGAAATATTCTGAAATCCCTAGAACAATAGTCATTTGTTATCTCAGGGTTCTGGGCACTCAGCTTAGCTTGGTGGCTGTCTGTTAACTATGGTGTTCAGTGGAGCTGCCAAGCTCAGAGTTCCACTGGCTTAGAACATCCAGGAGGACTCAGCAGACCAGTTTTGCTGGCTACTGGCTGGGCACCTCTGTTCTCTGCACATGGCTCTTCCTCCTGACTTGGAGTGTGTGTGTGTGTGTGTGTGTGTGTGTGTGACTACTGGGAATCAAACTCAAGACCTTGCATTTGCAAGGCAGGTGCTACACACTGAGCTGTACCCCTGGCTACCTGAGTTGGAATTTTAAGAGCATGTCATCATCTGGGTACCATGACAGGGCATTCCAAGTGTGCAAAAGGTTAGGGTTAGGGTTGTATCTAAGGCCCAGATTTGGACGCTACCCAGCATCACCTCCACCACACTCTGTTCAAACAAATCACGGAAGCAGCCCAGTTTCAAAGGGGAAGAAGCAAACACTACCCTTTAATGAAAGCAGTGATTGATAGCTATAGCTATTTTAACATACCACAGCTCTTGCCAGAAGAGAACTTGCATTTAGGTCAGTCATTGGTTAGAACAAAAATTTAATTTTCTTTATGGCTGATGATTTTGAGAATTTCTTACAAAGTATTTCTGGCCCAATACATTCCTAACCTTAGTTTTCCTCTACCTTCTTCAAATTTCTAGTGCTGGATGGTAAAGAATAAGTTTATATTACAGTACATCTGACTTTGACCTCAGCGGGGTGTGTGAACTGGTATTCCTCGAAACTCTCTACTCGCTGAGCCAGCAATAATAACTTAAGGGAAGAAGCTACCAATTATATATATATATATATATATATATATATATATATATATATATAAAATCAATGCTAAATGTATTCCTAGCTTATTTCCCTCAGTAGGATCCCCAAAATGCCTGCAGCCAACCAAACCATCTGGCATGTGAGGAATTATGAGTTGAGGAAAAATTGGAATTGGAAGAGCAATAAAAGCAGATGCAGGTAAAAGATGTTTTGATCTTTGTATATATATATATTTTTAAATCAATAATATATTTCTTCCTTTTTCACAGTGCTCGCTCAGGTCAGAGCCAGGGTCTCATGCATGCAGAGCAGGCATTTTCTCACAAACTATATATAACCCCACAACCCTCCCCCCACCGCCATAATCTTACATATCATAAAATGGGTCACTTCAGTTCCTGGATAAAAGCCTATGCAAATGAAAGACCCTCAATGCAAATGGATTTTTAAAATCTTTTTGTGTGTGTGTGTGTATTTGTTTTTGTTTTTGAGACAAAGTCTCTCTATGTAGTCCAGGCTGGCCTTGAACTCACTGTGTAGCCCAGGTTGGCCTCAAACTTGCAATGATCCTCCTGCCTCAGCCTCCCAAGTTTTGTAACTGTTCCCTCTTGAAGATGATTAGGAGTTGTTACTCTGGTCCCGCATTGCACTTGACCCATGCTATGGTCATTGCCTGCGGAAGGGTCTCCCTCCCTGCAAAACCAGGATCGTTCATAAGGTGATGTTAACTTCATGACCCCTGGGCCTAACAGGTAACCAACCAGCACTTGATAGTCTTTGTAGAACAACTGGGTAATTATTCTTCTTATGTCCACAATAAAGGCATAGTTTTCTTTTGATGATATGCAAAATTATGCGTAATAGTATTATATATTTGTTCTTATTGATAGTCTTAAAAATTTTTGCCCCAACCCACCCCATCCCATCCCACCCCGTTTTCTTTCTACTACCGTGGAGTTCACGGCGCTGGCCAGCAGAGGGCGTGCGCGAGTCGAAGGTATCTGCCATCCCGAGGGTTCTCGTGGGTCACTGAGATTTCTAAAAAAGAAAAGGTTTCCTTGTAGCTTTTTCTCTTACTTCTATAAAAGGTAAAGAAAAGGCCATGCCGTACTTCATCGCCAAGCAAATTACATGGGGGGGGTTCATTTTTAATAGAGAAAGTGTAAAATCCTGCTGAGTACCTAAAGGAAAATGACTGAATTCTCAAACAAAACATGACCCCTGGTGATCCTTTGTGACATGACTCATCTCTGCTCACCAAAGTGTTTCTCTCTTAGTTTTCTTAATGTTTTTATTCAAGGTAGATATTTGTCATGCATTTGGAGAAAGGCTGACAGGCAAATGCTGGCGTCTTTGTAGGACCATGGAGCAGGGCAGGAAGCACAGGACGTGGAAACCCACGCAGCCTGCACCGCACCTGACTGCAGGGGGAGAAGCCGCCTTGGAAAAGGTGAGGGAGGCAGGGGGCGCCCCAAAGCCCCAGCAGAGAGTCAGGGGCAGCCTCCTGCAGGGACACTGCCATGCTTTCAGAAACAGGCCTGGATCTTCCATAACCAGGAAAAGCTCACCTCTCCGCTCCATGCAGCAGAGGAAGCTGCACCAAGTAACCTGGAAACTAACCCAGGTCCAGCTCCATTGCCTGCCTCTGGGCCACTCGTCCTTGGTGACCTGCTGTTCCCGCTTTAAAGGTGTTACTGCTCCACCCCTTCCTGATTCCGCAGAAGTACTGGAAGCATCTCAAATTAAGCAACAAGGGCAAGGAAATAGTGACATAAAAGTAGGAGGTTACAGCCAAGGAAAAGAAGGAGCACAGGCCAACTAGACAAAAATCAGTTTGGGCTGCTAACCTGGCTTGGCTCTGATCACCTGGCAGTCCAGGCCGAAAGTGAAAACATCACCAGTGACTCAGTCTTCATTTCACCCGGAAGAGATCTTCCAGTTTCTTGGGTGATGGACATTCCCTTACCCTGAATTCTAAAAGAAAATCCCTACATGTGACTTAATGCATAATGTCTTTGACTATATTAAAACCATACGACAGAAACTGTCACATTCCTGTTTATTTAAGGAACCTCAGAGTTCAGAGGATGCAACTTTAAACCTTCGTGTATCTATACATTCAGTCTTTGAATGGAATAATGCTTGTTTTATTGTTTGCCTGGAAGACTTAAAAATAAAGCTAAATAAGAGTGTTTTTTAGAGTTCTGAGTTAAACAAAGGTTAGATAATATTAAAAATGTTCCTCCAGGGGTAGTGATAATAAGATGATCTACTTTTGCCTTTTATATTGGTGCTGGGAAGAAAAGAGACATAAGTATATGGAAAAATTGTTAAAGGTTATATAAAAACTTTTAAAACTGGTTACCTCTGGGGAATGATAATAAAAGATCCTAGAAAAGAAAGATTTAATCTTTCCCCATACAATTTTCTCCACTCTGAAATATTTTTATAATGGTTATGTATTATTTAATATGTTTAAATGGGAATGAAAAAACAATTTATCCATAAAGAATATACATGGTACAATATCTGCAAAATGGCTCAAAATATTTTAATTTTATTTTAGCTACAATATAATTCATCTCCTTGCATTATCTCTTGTAAGAAGTAAACATTCACTGAAGCTAAAGTGAAGAGCAGGGTTATTATAAGGATACAACCAGAAATTTCCTGGACACCAATATCAAAAATGAAGAGAAGCCTTCCTTAGGAGAACTTGGTAATTCAAGAACCCATGGTATGTCTTTAGTTTCGCTGTAAATCTAGTTGCTGCTTCTTTCTTTTTATCTCCTCACATATCCAACCTCCTGGTTTTCTTGGCTTGCTTTGACACAAGCACCAGTTTGGGGCAAGGTTGAAGTATAGCCTGTGGGCTCTCTGATAAGTATGTGTCTCAAATGTTGATCTGCACATGAATCAACTAACAGTCAACTGAGGATGTCAAAATGTAGATTCTAATTTGGTAGCTCAGTGTGATCCAGAGATTTGATTGTATATGGAGCTTCCAGGTGACTCTGATGCTGCTGGTCAGAAGTAGGAGAGCAGGAAGGCCCCTCCCCTTGCTCTCCCCCCACCCCACTGCTTCCCTTTCTCCTCCCCTCTCTCCTCTCTGCTCTCTTCTCTTTCCCTCTCTTCTCTCTTGTCTCCCCCTTCTTCCTCCCCTCTTCCTCTCTTGTCTTTTCTTCTCTCTTCTCGTCCCTTCTCCTCTCTCTCTTTATCTCTTCCTCACAGGTTCTCCCTATTCAGTCCATGCTGGCCTCAAACTCACACTCCTCCACCTCAGCCCATTTCTGAAACAGTAAACTGGATTGATTGATAGCCAGCCAGTGAAGTGGGTTGGATGCAGTCTGGGTTATTTTGGATGTGACCTGGGTTATTTGTATCATATGCCCACTGAGCCAGAGCTATGGATGGGAATAGCGCCTCTAAGGAAGAGTGTGAGTGGCCAGGCATGTAAAACATGGCTCAATTATCCTATGTCCATCTGCATCCAGTTTCCATAAACATGAACCAACTATATATACCAGAAAACCCTCTCTCCTTTTCTAACCCAACATTCAGTTCAAAGTTACCCCAGCTGGCTCACACCCTCAAGCGGTGCACATTCTTCCTGCAGCTTTGTGGTTTCTCACTGTCCTCTGCTGAGAGAGTAATTAGAGGTCCTCAAATGTGAGATGCTACCTCAGAGATGCTCAGGAGTCCAGAAAATCCTGTGTAGGGCCTGGGCATCGCGAATCTCTAGAAGGCCTATGGTTTATTCTGATGCAGGCCTGTTTGAAAACCACTGAATCAAAAAGAAAAAAAAATCCTCTGTATGGCTTAGAGGCTTAAAGTGTGGAGGGTAAAGATACTTACATCAAAATACCCATGTGGCCATGTATATCAGTGAGTTTTAGCCTTTAGTGTACATTAAAATTCTCTGGAATGTTGGCTAAAGCCAAAACAGTAGCCTCACTCCTAAAGTAGGTCAAGGACAGAACTCAAAATTCATTTACATTTTAAGAAGTTTTCAACAGTGATGGTTCTGCTGCTGGCCCTGAAAGTATTGTGAGGAGAGCCTCTGTGTCGTGTGATGCTACTCCAGACGATACCCCATCTCCTAGGCAGGACTGAAAAACTGCGTGTCAATATTTAGCAAATAATTTTGAGCTATAAAAATGTCACACAGTAGTAGACAAATTATTCACAGAAGTGAGGGTTTTCCATCCTGGCCTTTGCTAAGTTTTAAGGATTTACGATAGAAAAACAACTCATAGATGTGTTAGATTCTCTCTACACATGAGGCCTATCAGTCAGGTCCTGCCAGGAAAGAGATGGCAAACACAGAGGGATTTATATGAGGACCATTTCATAAAGGGGCTCTGTGCGGCGGAGACGTGAGCAGGGTTTAAGAAACCAACCAGAGACAGGACCGTACTCTAGATATGGTAGCCATGGGGAGCTGTCATTTTATACAGGACGAGTGGGATAAAAGGGGGGTAATTCTGAGAGATTTAACTTTTTTTGTTTGTTTGTAGTACCGGGGATCAAACTCACGACCTCGTGCTTGCCAGGCAGGCGCTTATGCCACTGAGCTAAGTCCCCGGTCCCGAGAGCTGATGATGTGAGGTGAAAGCCTGGCGTCAGCTGTGTCCTCTTCGTGGAGTGTATAAAGTACTAACTACTTCTACTGCTCTCTACTCGCCTGTCTGTGGCTCCCACATTCAGAGCTGGAACTGAGAGAACCCTTTACAGATTTCCATACCCAACTGTGCACCCTCCACAAGGTAGAGAGCTGGTGAGTGGCTCCGTAGGGCAGAGGGAAGACAGCCCAACCCCTGGAACTTTTGCAGCCTGGGGTAGAACAGTACAGAACTGTGTCCATTTCCCACAGTGTGAAGTAACTGCACTCAACAAAAATGGAAGCAACGCGTAATTCTGGATGGCGCTCAGCAGAAATCACAAGTGTCCTCCCCTTGTATCTAGGTCCAGTGGTTGGTTACCCTGGTTCAAGTTCATAAGCTCAATAACTAAAACTATATTACTGGCCTGCTCTTTTAAGTATGAATTAGAGTAATATTTCCTGCCTACTTCTGAGCACTGATTTTGATTTTTGGAGGGCAACACAGAATCTCATAAGCTGTAATTGAAACATTTATATAGATGAAGACTTCCTGTGGACTGTCAGTTTATTAATCAACTAAGAAAAAAAATTGTGCTTAACTTCTATGGCCAGTAAAGATTGTCCAAGCAGAGAAAGGACATAAATAAGCATGATACAATTAGCAAGGTTTTGGATCTCATACCTCTTTCCCTGTGGTCTGCCACTCCAGTGTGTGCCCCTGAATCCGGTAAGTACTGCTGACCCTTGTGAAATGCCTGGCACAGTGCCTGTGTCTGACGGATCCAATAGGAAGCAAGAGGCAGTCCATGCCCTCCTGGAGCTTGCAGTGTGTAAGGTCATGGAGACCAGAAAAGCGAATGATAACCATTTAGCTATGAAAATAACTACAACTGCTTTGCACAATTCTTGGCTTAGCAAAGATTGTTTAAAAAGAGACTTTGTAGAGCAGTTTTAGATTCTCAGCAATACTGAGCAGAAGACACAGATTTCTCCAGTACTCCCTGCTCCCCACCGATGCTCAGTCTCCCAGTACCAACATCTCCTACTAGCATGATACGCTGACAATGAACCTACGTTAACACATCTTTATCGCCCGAAGTCTAGGGGTCAAATAAGGGTTCGCTCTTGGTGTTGCACATTCTGCAGGTTTGCACAGATGTACTGTGACCCGGAGCCACCATGATAGTATTGTACAGAGTAGTCTCACCATCCTAGAAAGTCCTCTGTGCCCTGTGTATTCATTCCTCACTTCCCACTAACCCTTGGCAACCTTCTATGTCTTTAACCATTTCCATACTTTTTCCCTGTTCCAGAATTGCATGTACTTAGAGTCATACATCATATAGGCTTTTTAGGTAAATTTTCTCCATGTCTTTTCATCACTGGATAGGCATGGGGTGAGGGCCCCATAGCAGGGTCTCTCTGGAGGTTGTACTCCCCGGGGTCATCCACACAGAGCCGCCAGCGGTTTTACCAAGTGGTACGGTTCAGGTTTCCCTGCTCTGACACTGGCTCTGGTGCAGATGGCTACTCGTGGGTTCCTCTCAGGCAAGCTGTGATTCTCTATTTGCTTGTTGGCTTCTCCCATTTTGAGGGCAACAATACACCCTGTGTCATCACTTCTTTTACGGTTTTAAAAGGAGTTACAGATTTTTATTTCTTAGGATGCAGTGGCAACTTCTAAACTTGCTATATGCCAGACCAAAAACTGCAAGTCCTCTTCAACTTTCTTTTTTGTTTTTTGAAGTGGTGCTGGGAAATGAAAAGGGGTCTCGTACAGTAGTTAGCCAGGAGTTTTACCACTGAGCTCCTGCCTGCATTTGTTTAAACTTCATTTTGAAACTGAGTCTTGCTAAGATGTCCGGGTTTGCCTTAGCATTATGATCCTCCTGCTTCTGCCTCCTGAGTACCCAAGATTAAAGGCATTCACTGCTATACCTGGCCTACCAAAGCCTTTTCTCTTTTCTTTTTATAAAAGATGTTACTGCTCTATCCTCACTGGCAGTTTCAAAGTAATTGTTATTGCTCTGATTTTACAGACAAGTAACTGAGACTCAGAAAAGTAAATTACTGGCTCATGATTGGTGGAGATGGAACGAAACACAAGTCACAGGATGGTATCTCCCTGGGCAAGGTTCTACTCTAAGCTACCATCTTAGTTTCAAAGCCGTGTCCACACAGAGGAGTAAAACATTGACTTATTAACTTTAGAATATATGCCAGAGTCCAGCTGCGGCAGGGCTAGGGTTTCCCAAAGGTGGTCAGGGAGTCGGCGATTGAGAGACAGAAAACACTGCACACCAGTCTGTGAGTGAATCTGAATCCGCTTTTATTTTTTAGAAGCTGGAATATATATTTGCCAACCCTGGCAACAACTCCCAGCCCCAAGCAGGAAACGCCCCAGGCCCAGGGCCAGGCAGGGACAATCCCAAACAATAGGTTTTAATTGACCTCAACTCCAAGCAGGAATCGCCCCAGGTTCAGGGCAATAGGTATCAATTAACATTTTAACCTTGACATTGAGTCAGCCCGGGAAATGCAAGCCGACGCACCCGGAAGCCCGCAGGAGGACCGGACACCCGCAGGAGGAAGAGATGTGTGAGATTATTAGGCCACTCCCTACATTGCTTTCCTTATCATTTATGGGAGTGGCAGTCCCTGCAAGGACAGCGCCTGTCTTAGGTCAAGGACTCTTCACATGTACCCAACCAGGCCTTACCCGTCATGGGCCTGCAGGACAGCAATTGGTCCTGTGCC
>PVLA01012585.1:0-43306 GCA_004027455.1 Hydrochoerus hydrochaeris | reverse complement strand
CCTATCTTTACTCCTTTTATTTCTTTCTCTTGTCTGATTGCCCTGGCTAGTGTTTCCAGAACTATATTGAAAAGGAGTGGTGATAGTGGACATCCTTGTCTTGTTCCTGATTTTAAAGTGAAAGCTTTCAGTTTTTGTCCATTTAGTATAATGTTGGCTGTTGGTTTATCATAGATGGCCTTTATAAGGTTGAGATAGACGCCATGTATTCCGGGTTCCTGAAGGGTTTTTATCATGAACATGTGTTGGACTTTGTCAAAAGCTTTTTCTGCATCTATTGAGATGACCATGTGGTTTTGTTTTTGGCTCTGTTGATGTGGTGTATTACCTTTATTGATTTGCGTATGTTAAACCATCCTTGCATTCCTGCAATGAACCCCACTTGGTCATGATGTATAGTCTTCTTGATGATTTGCTGCATTCTATTTGCCAGTATTTTATTGAGAATCTTTGCATCAGTGTTCCTTAGTGAGATTGGCCTATAGTTCTCTTTTTCGGTTGGATCTTTCTCTGGTTTTGGTATCAGAGTAATACTTGCCTCCAGGAATGATTTAGGGAGGATTGCTTTCTTCTCAATTTCATTGAAGAGTTTAAGGAGTACTGGCATCAAATCTTCTCTAAATTTCTTGTAGAACTCAGCTGTAAATCCATCAGGACCTGGGCTTTCCTTTGTTGCTAAGTTTTTAATTACATTTTCAATTTCAATAGCTGATATTGGGTTGTTCAAAATTGCTTTATCTTCTTGGTTGAGCTTTGGTAGTTCATATGTTTCTAGAAATCCATCCATTTCCTCTGTTTTCCACTCTATGTGAGTAGAGATTTTCAAAGTAGGTATTCATGATCTTTTGAATTTCCATGGGATCTGTAGTAATTTCCCACTTTTCAGTTCTTATTGCATTAATTTAGATTTTTACTTTCTTTGTCTTGATAAGGTTAGTTAGGAGTTTGTCAATTTTTTTTATTCTCTCAAAAAACCAGCTGTTTGATTCATTAATTCTTTTTTTTAGTTTCAATTGTATTAATTTTTCCTTTAATCTTTGCAATTCGCTCTCTTCTATGAGCTTTGGGTATAGCTTGCTCTTATTTTTCTAGAAGCTTGAGATGGAGCATTAGGTTGTTTATTTGTGCTCATTCTGTTTTCTTGATATGAAAAGTTATTGCTATATATTTCCCTCTTAAGACGGGTTTCATTGCATCCCATAGATTACAGTATGTTGTTTCTGTGTTTTCATTGAATTGTAGGTATTGCTTTATTTCTTCTTTAATTTCATCTGTAGCCCTCTGGTTGTTCAAAAGGTTATTTAAGTTCCATGTATTTTTGTAGGTTTTACAATTTCTTTTGCCATTAATTTCCAATTTCAGTGCTCTATGTTCAGATATTATGCATGGGATGATTTCAATAGCTTTGCATTTACTTAAGAATGTTTTATGGGATAATATATGGCCTATTTTGGAGAATGTCCCATGTGCAGCTGAGAAGAATGTGTATTCTGATGTGGTTGGGTGGAACACTCTGTAAACATCTACTAAGTCTAATTGCTCACAAGTATGATTCAGTTCTGTTCTTTGCTGACTTTGGATCTAGTTGATCTGTCTCTTTGTGACAATGGGCTTTACAGGCCCCCTGTTACAATTGTGTTCTTGTGTATTTGGTTTTTCATGTCCATTAGTGTCTGTCTTACATAGCTGGGTGATCCTGTATTTGGTGCATATATATTTATAATTGTTAGTTCTTCCTCTTGAATTTTTCCACTAACAAGTATGTAGTGACCTTCTTTATCTCTTTTAATCATTTCAGGTTTGAAGTTCATGTTGTCTGCAATTAGAAAAGCTACCCCTGCTTTTTTCTGGTTCCTGTTGCATGGAATAGTTTTCTATCCTTTGACTTTTAATCTATGAGTTTCCTTCTGTGTCAGATGTGTTTCATGTATACAGCATACTGTGGATCATGTTTCTTGATCCATTCTGTCAGTATATTTCTTTTTATAGGTGAATTGAGGCCATTTACATTTATGGATATCACTGATATGTACTGGCTTGACTTTGCCGTGTTATGTTCCAGTTGTTTGCTTTCTGCTTTTCCTGTTATTTAATTGCTTATCCTACCTGGTGATTTCTTTTTGTTGTTGTTTTGGGGATTGTGGTCATTTTTATCTCTGTGTAGTTTGTCTTTCAGTACTCTTTTTAGGGTTGGCTTGGGTGAATTTCTTCAGTTGTTCTTTGTCATGGAAATATCTTTCCATTTTCTGAGGTCCTCTTCAATTTCTTTTTTCAGGGTATTATAATTTTCCCTGTACAACTGTTTTACATCTTTTGTTAGATTAATTCCTAAGTATTTCATTTTTTTGGATACTAGTGTGAAGGGTGTGGCCTCTCTTATTTCTTTCTCGGTGATTTTGTTGTTAGTGTATAAGAATGTTATTGACTTTTGAGTATTGACTTTGTATCCAGCTGTTTTGCTGAATTTATTTGTTATATCTAGGAGATGTTCAATGGAGGTTTGGGGGTCTTCTATGTAGAGTATTATGTCATCTGCAAATAATGGTAATTTAACTTCTTTTCCTATCTTTATTCCTTTTATTTCCCTCTCTTGTCTAATCACTCTGGCTAGTATTTCCAGTATTATATTGAATAGGAGCAGTGATAATGCACATCCTTGTCTTGTGCCTGCTTTTAAGGTAAAGGCTTTCAGTTTTTGGCCATTTAATATGACACTGGCTGTTGGTTTGTCTTAGATGGCCTTTATCATATTGAGGTAAAGACCATCTATTCCAATTCTCTGTATGGTTCTTATCATGAATGGATGTTGAATCTTTTCAAAGCTTTTTCTGCATCTATAGAAATGATCATGTGATTCTTGCTTTTGGCTCTATTGATATGGTGGATTACATTTATTGATTTATGTATGTTAAACCATCCCTGCATGCCTGGGATGAATCCCACTTGATCATGGTGTATAACCTTCTTGATGATTTATTGCATTCTGTTTGCCAATATTTTATTGAGAATTTTTGCATCTATGTTCATTAGGGAGATTGGCCAGTAGTTCTCTTTTTTAGTTGGGTCTTTCTCAGGTTTTGGTACTAGAGTGATATTTGCTTCCAGGAATGACTTAGGGAGAATTGCTTCCCTTTCAATTTCACTGAAGTGTTTGAGGAGTGTTGGCATTAAATCTTCTTTTTATTTCTTGTAGAATTCTGCAGTGAATCCATCTGGGCCTGGACTCTTCTTTGTTGGTTGGGACTTGATTACATTTTCAATTTCATTCATAGAAATTGGGTTATTCGTCAGTTTTACACCTTCTTGATCCAACTTTGGTGGTTCGTGTGTTTTTAGGAGTCTGTCCATTTCTTCTGTGTTATTGAACCTATCAGAGTAGAGATTTTTGAAATAGTTGTTGATGATCTTCTGTGTTTCCACAGGGTCAGTAGTGATTTGTCCTTTTTCATTCTGTATTGCATGAATTTGAGTCTTTTCTTTCCTTTTTTAAATTAGGTTGGCTAGGGGCTTGTCAATTTTATTTATTCTTTCAAAGAACCAACTCTTTGATTCATTGATTCTTTGAATTATTTTGTTAGCCTCTATTGCATTAATTTCTGCTCTGATCTTTATACTTTCCTCCCTTCTTTTGGTTTTGGGCTTGGCTTGCTCTTCTTTTTCTAGATGTTTGAGGTGTAATATCAGGTTGCTTATTTGTGTTTGTTCTGTTTTCCTAATGTGGGAACTCAGTGCAATAAATTTTCCTCTGAGGACTGCTTTCATTGCATCCCACAGGTTCCAGTAAGTTGTATTAGTATTTTCATTTGCTTGTAGATATTGTTTAATTTCTTCTTTAATTTCCTCTGTGACCCACTCATTGGTCAAGAGTGTATTATTTAATTTCCATGTGTTTGTGTTTTTTGCAGTTACTTTTATCATTTATTTCCAGTTTCATGGTTCCCCTTATTGAATGAAGGTCACTAGGAGCAGTTCACTCAAACCCACAAAACCTCTGGAGCCCAGTCCAGTTAGCCAAGGGGGTTGAGCAGGCACCCAGCTGCCAGGATTGATGGTCCCAAACCCTTCCATGTTTGCGTTGGTGTTCTGAAACTCACCTTGCAGTGCATTGCCGGCTTGGCTCCCCCTTTGGTGTGTCTGGCTCCCCTAGTTGAATGAAGGTTGCTGGGCACAGTCCACTCAAGCCCACAGAACCTCTGGAGCCTAATCCAATGACCCAAGGGGGCTGGGCAGGCACCCACACCCTGGGATCGATGGTCCCAAACCCTTCCAGGTCTGTGCTGGATTTCTGGAACTCACCTCATGGTGCGGGTGGGCACTGGCTTGGCCAGCTTTCACACTCTTACTGGGGGGGTCCCGTGCTCCCACAAGTTCTGAGTGTGCAGGTGTAGTCTTCAAGCTCTTCTTGAGTGTTTGTGATGAAAAGTCTGCTGTGAATCTAATGGGCTTTCCTTGGTAGGTGAGTTGTGTCTTTTCTCTAACTGCTTTTAGTATTCTGTTTTTATGCCACATGTCTGAGATCTTAATTATTATGTGTCTGGGTGTGGGTTTATGTTGATTGTGACTGTTTGGTGTTCTATATGCCTCACTTATCTGCATATTAGATTCTTTCTCCATGTTTGGGAAATTTTCTTCCATTACTTCTGTGAATATTTGCTTTGACTCTTGCCTCTTCACTGATGCCTATTAATCTTATATTGTTGTTCTTGGCATCATCTTGAAGCTGTTGGTTTGTCACTTCATGCTGTTTTGTTATTTTTAAAAGTTCTATCTTTTCATGATCACTAATTGGGATCCTGTCCTCAAGGTCCAAAATCCTATCCTCAGCTTCATTTAAGTGGTTCTGCAAGCTTTGAGTAGAATTTCTTGGATGTCTCTTTCAGTTTGTTTCATGAATTCTGCATGTTTTCTATACTGTTCACTCAAGGTTTCAGTCAGTTTCCCATGGTCCTGTACTTTTTTTCTCAATTTCTTCTTTAGCTGCTCTCAGCAACTCCTTTACTAAGGTTGTTATTTCTGTATTTATGTGGGAGAGTATTTCTAAATTGATTTCCTCTATAGCCTCATAGAGTTGTTTTTTTATTTTACTCACTATCTCTTCAAAGGTTCCCGGGGTGTTACTTTTGGGGTCCTCTATTTCAATACCTCCTGCACTTGCTTCTGGTGGACTAGATGTTTCAGACTGCATTTTGCTTTTTTGTTTTGTCATTTTCACTCTGCCTGATGTTTTCTGTGTGTAGGGGGTGGTCACCCACACTCTTTTCAGACTCACCAAGGTCTTACAGTTAGTTGGAGGAGGCTTTACTATTGGCCTTATTTACCCACTGTACACCTCTATTTTAGGGGCATACTCACCACACTGGCACAGTTAATCTGCTGTAGTCCAACGTTTGCCATCTGGGAGCTAAATTCCAAGTTTTTTCTGTGTGCTGGGATTCTTCCAGAGTGTGTGGTCAGGGCCTGAGCTGGAATCTAGGTCCCACTGGCTGCTTGGGGGTCGCTGGGCATGGTCCAGTTGGGCCCCTGTCCCTATGTGTGGCCCCGGTCAGTCTGGGATGCTGCATGTGGTCTTACCACCTGGGAGTAGGCTCAAAGTCCCTTTCCATGGGCTGGAATTCTGCCTGGGCACACAGTGAGGGCCTAAGGCTGGAATCTGGGTTGCACCTGCTGCTTGGGGGTCGCTGGGTGTGATCCAGTTAGGCCCCCATCCCTGTGTGAGGCCTGGGGTGGTCTCGGACACAGCGGGTGGTCTTACTGCCTGGGAGCAGGCTCAAAGTCCCTTTCCATGCACTCGAGAAATACATTTTTATTGTTTATAAATTACCTAGTTGCAGATATTTTGTTAGCAACACACACATACTAAGGAAAGGGAGTATCCAGCAACTGTGTTGATGGTAGCATAAGGCTATACTGATGTCTTCATTCACCTACTGACCTTGACATACTTCTGTCTCTTTTTAAGTTTGATGGGCAGATCAGTTGCCTAATTTGACTCTGACCCCTCTCAGTTTGTTCCTGTTGCTGAGGGAGAAAATTTGTTTGCTTTTTTTTTTTTTTTTCCTTCCTAAAAACCAAAGTTAAATCCTTTTGGTGGAGGAAATGGTCTTTTTTTTTTTTTTTTTTTAGCAAAGGGAAAGGTGAAATCTTCCAGTGTGGAGCATGATCTAAATAAAGCCTAATTATATGAAAGGAGAGATTATGTGCTCTACTTAAAATCAGCAAGTGGGCATGTGAAAGCCAGGGCTAAATGAGAAGTGATTAAGCCACAAGGGACCAAGCAGAAAGGAGACCAGTCAGGCCTGCGAATGAAAAGCCTCCCTGTGTTTGTACTAGTTAAAAAGGACTTTTTATGTTTGATTACTAGTTATATGCTATAAAATTGCTTGGGCTTCTTCGAAAAGATGATAGTGGGAAGGAAATATGGAGTTTGAATGGGAAAGATACAGCATATAAAGGTAGAACAGAATCTTAACAGCAGCAGAAAATGAGAACTAAAGAGGTCAAGCACAAGTGCAGCAGTCCTTCGGGTCTGAGACCACTTAGTCATATGGAGACTGTATGGTTGGCAATTCTGCCTTCTCCTCATAAACAGGATTAGCAAATCTGAAGGGACATAAGGACTTTACTGGGGTGAAGGACTTTGGGGGCATCCATCCTGCTGACATCTGGATGGCATCAGCTCTATGGGATTCATTTTAAACTCTGAATCTGGAAACAAAAATTCCTGGTTTCCTCTCAAGACCTTAGGTACTGCTTCCTTTGCAGATCTTTCCCAAGACCTCTGGACATGAATGGGTATTAGAGAAACCATAAATACAAACATGCCAGTAATGTTTGATAGCAGGAAGAATGTGAGAGTGTGCCATTCATTTTGTCAATGAGTGAAGACAGTTGGTCCATAAATACACATTTTGATTCAGTGCCATTCAATTTCTAGTTACAAAGGTTATTCTGTGTGGTTATTCTGTGTGCTAAGCACCACAAGAAGCACAAAGATGAGTCCCTGAATCCAAGAAGTTAACTGTCTAAGAAGAATTGCTAGCTCACAAATGACTGATATAAAGTCAAATAAGAAAACAACCTAAAAAGTGTTACAAGTTTTCAAAAGTAGCAAGACTTTCTCTAGTTAGAAAGCAATCAGAATACACATTTGGAGAAACATTTGAGATAAACTCTAAAGTGTGGTACTGTTTTTTACAAACATTGATGGAAAAGCATTGATGGGAAAAAATTAATAGACATTTAAAAAACACATTTTCAAGCTAGTTCCCCCACCCATGCCAACACAGAAAGAAATGAGATGGTGTCCTCAAATGGCAAGAGAGATGGCAATTTTCTATCAACCACATGTGCAGCTTTGAGAAAGAATATATCTAACATTTTACACTAAACCAGTACTAATAATGATAATAATTAGTGCTAACTTTTAAAAAAATGTCTGCATGTAAAATGTATTATTTCATTATTGCATCAAAATAATCCTTAGAGGAAATATTATTTTTATATTTATGAGACAATTAAGAGCAAGGAAGATTAAATTGTTTGCCTGATATCATACAGCTAATTATTCTCACAGCCAAGACTAGAATGTTTTTTCTGATTCTGAAGTCCAGCTTACTGTGCCATGCTGCTTCTGGGCAGCCTTAATGATTTATGACAAAGCAAACAGAATCAGAATCAGAGCAATGGAAACATATCTGATGGGAACTCTGTACTTAGGACTAAACTTGAGCAACAGCACAGACAGGTGGAAGACTGTTTGCAGTTAGCATACACACTGAGCTTCAAAGCTCCTCTTTATCTCCTCTCACCTTGTAGATCTGGTCTTAGAGTCCTTTTTTTTTTTAAAAAAAAAACAAACAAACTATAATCTCTCTTTCATCTGCTCACATAGCTACAACAACCTTCTAGAAGCTCTGATCTCCAATCTCCTTCTCCTCAATCTTGCTGCAGGGATGAGAAGTACTATTCTAATGCCAATAAACCTCTGCATTTATAGTTTAAAGATGTTTTTACATGCAAACACATTGGTGTGCCTAGAATGCTTTAAGAGGGGAGCTTGGTTATTAATTACACTAAGTCAACAGGCACAGACCCAGACTATTTGGATAAACTGATCACTCTGTCTTAAGCGACTACACCCCAGATTGGATATGTTTTCAGTTACTAAATCCTTTTAACTTTGTCTCATTCCTACTACTTAACTTTACTCACGCATCTTACTTCCCATCAGCACTACTGCCAACCAGGTAACTTACTGGAAAACATTCTTTTAACAGCTTCCTTTTGCTCTCTTCAAATGAAGCCTTGTCTTTTTGTTACATTAGAGGCAGTTTCACAATACAGAGTTGTTATTAGCTTCTTTTGTGATCCACCATTACTTCAGGTGAGGTGTAGACTTGATTTAAATGGTCCTTGAGATGTGGCTAGAAATTTTCTCTGCAGAGTGAGTTCTCTTGTCTTTAGACCTTGTGATTGATAGAAACGGTTTCTCCACTCTCCTTGACTGTGTTGTTCTCTCCCTTACTGTGGGCCCTTCCACTGCCTACAAAGAGACCTTCTCCCCTCCTTCTTTATCTTCTCTATGGCCAGTCTTTCTTGGTCTCTCCTATGATGTCAGCTCCTCCTGCAAGCCTTACCTGACTCTCCCAAGATTCCAGGGGCTCTTCTCATCTCTGGTGTCACAGCTGCATCATTCCATGTGTTACTATGATAGATCAGCTCAGCAAGAGGATAGGTGGTGCTGCTTTTTGATTATTTCTGGCAAAGAACAGTTTTTTTAAAAAAAATATTTAAAGAAAAAAAACAGAAAAAAGGGTAAAAACAGTACAGAATTAAAAAAAATAAACAGTAAGAAATAACTAGTTGATAAATTACATATTGTCTTCTCAGATATAGCTGTTCAAATTACAAAATTAAAGTATAAAAAGTGGACATTCAAACAGTGAGGCTGTCTGTTCAACAAACAAAAACTCAGCAACATGGTTATCCTACACACTTAAACATACATGCAGTTATATCCTTTAGAGCACTTTCTTTTCATTCTTTTGTTTTTTTAAAAAATTATTTTTATTATTTTAAAGGTAGTAGAAATACAGCAGAACAAGACTGAACAAAGCCAATTGAGACAGTGCAGTGAATTTGGTAGAGAACTTCAGAGCAGGTTACCGGGATAACAGCAATAGGTACTATAGTATATCTCTTTATCTTCACAATAGTTGTCTAGTCAATTAGGTATAGCAAAATCAAACCAAAGACAACATTATAAAATCAACTGAAAGAGAATACTGAATAGAGTAAAGCAATTACTCATAATGAAACAAAAGTGAAAACAACACTTGCTTTCAAAGAGAAGATAGAGGAGAACCCCCATATTTGCTATATTGCATACAGTCATCCTGCCAAGAGATGCTCAGACCTCTGTCCCCAGTTACATGGGGGGGGGTAGTTTGGGATGTTTGATTCCAAGCCCACGCACTGGTAGGCTCACAGGAGACACTACTGGATCCCTTCCTGGCCTGAGGAAGTCCCTTACCAAGAGGGCGGCTGGCGAACTGCTTCTTTGTGCTGCCTCCTGGGTTCCACCAAGAACAGTTTTTGATTTACAGAATTAACATTCTTATTGAATGAATAAATAAGCCCTCATCTGGAGTTATACTCTGGATCAGATCCTGTTATGAGCTATTTATGCATATTAATTTAATATTCACTTAATCATAAGGAGATATTGTTAGCATCATTTTGTGGATGATAAAATAAAGGCCAGAAAAATTAAATAACTCACTCAAAGTCAGGTAGCTGATAAGTGACATGGTAAAAAATTCTAAACTAGCTCCCAAATCCATATGTGTAGCCATGATATGGAACAGCTGCTCTGAACATGGCCTGGGATAGCAGAACTCTGCTTGGCTGAATGTAGGGAATTAAAGGATGACACAAAGCCAGTGGTGTATCGGAGAAAAGATCCAAGTAAGACCTGGGATGACAAGCTCAGTGTCAGAACTGGTGGTTGACAACACACACCTCTAGCCTGATGTATGAATATTATTTGAAGTAATGCGTCTGTTTATATGTGTATTTATAATACTGAAAATTTTATAAGGGCCTGGTACTTACCAAGCACTTTTACATATTCTCTGTAATAGGTAGTTAGTTATTCACTTATTATTTATGCATTCTGCTGTCAGGGACCAAACTTGGGGCTTTAAGATTGTCAGACAAATGCTCTATCACAAAGCTAAATCCTCACTCTGGCTTCTAAGCTTTTGACAAGGTGAGGAAACTGAATTATCTGGACATATGTTAGCATAAAACCTGAAATGTGATGCATAAAGTTACAAAGATCTCAAAGACTTTTGGGAGGACAGCAGAGGCATAAAAAGCAACAAATCAAGCTCTGTAGGTTTCAGCATCCAGACACTGGGATATAACAAGCTGGGGAGGAAAAGAAGCGAGGAGGTGGATTCCTAGGACCCAGGAAGGATATGAAGGGAAAACTGGGGCCCACAGAGAGAGATCTTAGAACTTACAGAACCTAGGATTTGCCAAATGAAACCTCTGCTTCTGCCTTAAATTTTTGTCTTTGAACAAACGTACTCATTATTCATTCAGCAAATGTTGCTGAGTGTTCACTGTGGCCTAGGTTCTAGGAACGATTTTGGATTATTTTTGCCTGTACTTAGCCATGACATACATAGTTTCCTTTATAGAACTATATTTCAGTGACTCATCAGTCATTTCTTCATAACTAATGCTGTTGTTTTCATGTATTGGAGTACAATCCCCATTCAGGAACAGGAGTACTGCTCTGGAAATCAAGTGTGTAGGTAGACAAGTCAACAGCATCTCTGACTGGTGAGTGCATGAGCAAGGCCTATTCCTGTTAGGATACAGAGTGACCACATAAAGCAGAAAATGAGCAAAAACAAAAGTGCATTGCTTAATGAGGAGCTGACTTGGTCAAATAATGTACTTAGTGCTTGGTATATGATAAGCACTCTTGCTATTTTAAAAGAATTACTGTTTTTAGTTGAGTTGAATATTAAATCTGGAGTCTTTTAAAATTATATTAACTTTAACAAAGAAATTAATTATTCTGCAATTAAGGGAAAATATTTGAATAGTTTGTAGTTTGAAAGAATATCTGTTACATTTGTAAAATAAAATGAATTTGTAAGATTTCTCTTTTTTTTCACTCAGAAGAGGTCTCTGTCCTTGAACATAAAACACAAATAACCCTTTTGCTGTTAATTATTGGCAAATCATCCCATTCTTACCCTAAGGAAATAATGCAATGGATATACCAACAAAGGGTTACTAGTTAACAGGCTTTAGTTGTGAAGAGTATAAGAGAATGTCAGCCTGATGGTTACTATCCTGCTTCCACTGTGGCCAACTGTTAGATAACCGCAACCATGAAGCTGGTAGCATCAATTATTTTTATTTTACTACTATCTGTCACTGACTCCAAAACACTGCATAAAAATGCATATGGAATAGGTGAGATACTTTGTGGTTTTTTTCTTTTCTCTATATCAAAATTCTTAAGTTTGTACTTATCATTTGTTTTAATTTATGTATGACATTTATTGTTCCACAGAGGAAAAATATTCAGTTGGCGATTACATTTAAATGATTTGTATATTCCATATTGAATTAATTTTTGTAGAGTATTTAATTGGTAAGTATACCAACATTACATACACACACACACACACACACACACACACACCCATTAGACTCATGAAATAAATGGCACCTTTATTCTCCCTTTGGAAAATTTGGCAGTACTGGGGACATAACTCAGTGCCTTACACTGAGTGACTTCTCAGTAGTTTTTGAGACAGGATTCCATGTTTCCCAGGCTGGCCTCAAACTTATGATACTCCTGTCTCAGTCTCCGAGAGGGCAGGCATTGAATGTGCTGTACCACTACGCTGGATGCATCTTTATTACTTCAGGAAAATTGACTAAAACAGCAGTATTGTGACTGGCATTTGAAAGAGTCAGCTATAATGTAATTGTGTTTAAAAAGGTGCCTGAAACATTTCTAACCATTTTATTTCCAAGCCTATCTGAACATTAAAGTACAGAATTCAGCATTAGTTCTACAGTAAATAATGATTATAATTTTATTATTTAGTTTTCTCCAGTACACAGTTAAGATGTTTGGTAAAAGGTGAAAGATTTATACGATCTGAAGAGAAACCAGAGTATAGTTAAGATGTTTGGACGGGTTATCACTAATGTGTTCACAGTTCTGCAGTCTACAGTTTTAACTTGAGTAGAAACATCCTTGCAGTTGAAAGTAGGACTTTTCATAAGTTTGTTTTATTTCCAGCCTCTATGTTGGATTCCTCCCAGTGCTCTTCGGAGATGAATCTGGCCAATGTGTAAGTTTTTCAGGGATCAATGTACTTTTTGTATGCAAAGCAAGATAATTTTAGTTATGTAATTAAATGAGATTGGATAGCTCTCTGAGTTTTTAGATGACAAAGGCAAATAGGACAATTTAAAAACATATTTAATATCAAATTGCTAATGAAGAAGTAGAAGTTTGGTCAGTGCTTTTATATTAACCTCTAGATTACTTGGCATTCCATGTAGTCAACTAATATTTTATCAGTGACAACTATTTATGAATTTAGGAATTTTTTCATCAATACCAATAGGATTATAATGCAGTGCTCTTTATTCTGCATACTATTTAAATGTTAATAGCAAACTACAGAAGGTAAAATATTCTTTTTTTTTTATTGGAGAGCAAATTGTGCTCTTGAGTGATATTGTTCCATTCCACATTTCTTAGATTTCTAATAGGAAACCTAATGGCATGTACTATGGCTCCTGCTTGCATAGAGAAAACTGTGCAAATATTGCTTTGAGTCATGCATGAATACCATAGTCCTGGAGCAGAACTTCACACTACTGGGAATTAGACAGAGGCAGAGGTTTAATGACTAAGACTTTGCTTAAATTTAAAAAATAAAACTGTAATAAATATAATTATAGGCACATTATCAGAATGGGTAACTGAAAAAGAGAAATAATTATTTTGGAAAAATAATTTATTTTTACTTTTAATAGCTACATGTATATTTATAGGGGAAGATGACCACAAAAAGGACTAACATTTCTTTCTGGATGGCTAGAATCTAATTTTTAGCACAGGTCAGAACATAAACAAAATGAAACAAGCAGAACGCTTCAGAAAGATAAGCTTGATATGAATCTGTTCCTTAAGAATTCATGTGTTTTTATTTTAGAGCTACCATATTGTTTTCCCAATTTGTCCAAGATGCCACTTATGAGGAAGTGAGAAAAATGGTGACAGATGTATTGACTGTAATCAAGAAACCCACTGGCAGTGAACAGCCTGCAGAATGTTTAGAAAGTCAGGTGAGCAAATAAAAAGTAAAACACACTGTAATACTTGACTAAAATTTAGTGTGTGGAAGACAAGACCCAGAAAAGGCATATATTTGAGTATCTAAAAAGCTGTTGTAGGATAGGAGCATCTGAATAATTTGGAATTACTAGAGAATGCAGATGAAAAAAGTGAGTGGCTATTATAATCAGACAGTGACTAACACCCAAGTTTTTGGAATGAGATTATCTGACTGTTGATGGGCGTATTACTACTTAAAGTTTCAATGTTCTATTTCTATGGCATCAGGGCTAACCTTAAATCCAATTCAGACTTGCTGTGGTCATAATAATAGCAGCAGTTAATTTATCTAGCACACAGTGTGGTTGGCATTCTGCTACGGACTGCGACAAACGCATTGAAAATCAAGTTATTTTATGGTAGGGAGATAGCACTGTGGATTTGGAATGGTTGTTCAGTGTGTCAAGAGACTTTGGCTAGTTCTTACTGGCAGAATTCAGCTTCGTGTACAAATATTAACTTATTAAATCTTTATAATAATCTTAGGAGTTTGATGCTAATATTCCAATCGAGGAAACTGACAGAGTGGTAACCTTCCTTCAGGGAATACCAAAATGACAGAACTGGGATTTAAACCAGGCCATCTGGCCCCAGTGCTAATGTCCTCAGTTGCTTGGTTATACTACAGCAAACATGGGACACATAGCGCAAATTAAGCTTGTCAAATTAAGCAAAGTGAGAGTAACATCAAAACTAATGCTCAGCTAAATCTAAAGTTTACTTTCTTTTCTTTTAGCAGTGCTGTGAATTGAAAGGTCCTCACACATGCTAGGCAAACATTCTGTCACCCAGGCCACATCCCTTTTTAAAATTTTTTATTTTGAGACTGAGCTTCAAATTTATCATACTTCTGTCTCAGCCATGCAAGTAATTTGAATTACAGGCACCATACCTAACAAATCTGAATTTCAGATAAACAATGAATACTTTTTGTTAGTACGAAGCTGTCCCACTATAGAGGCTCAATAAATAGTAGTTGTTGTTTATTTTATCTCAATACAGAAATGAACCTTATATTGATTGAAGATATATACTTATGGAACAGAATGTTTAGAGAATCCACATGGTTGAAATGTGTCTGGGACACTCTATAAGACACGGCTTTTAAGATATAAAGTGCTTTCCAACTCTGAAATATCTGAATTAATAAAAACTCCTGTTTTGCATCTATGTTTGACTTTTTTTGATAATCTTTTAAAACTATATACATAAATTATGCAGAATATTTTCCCAATTGCAGGTTTATGTCCAATGAGGGGCAAGGTAATGCTACAGATTGGTGATTTATCATTGTAAAATTAAAGGTTTTTTAAAATGTTGGTTGGGAGTTAGAATTCTTAATTAAGGTTTTAGTTTTCTGATATCAATGAAACACATGTATCAGGGGCTTTCATCAAATAGTGGTATCCTCCAATACTGATAAAATTTAGGCATCAAAGAAGGAAACATGTACATTTTAAATCATTTTAACTAAATTTGTAACTGTGACCAATGAAAAGTATTTCCATTTTATCCCATCTTTAAATTGTTTTTATTTTTAATCAAAAATAATGTTCAATTTTGGATCAATGTTTTGTCATAAGATGTTCAATGGTATGAATATCTATTTCTGAAACATGGTTTATATAAAAAGAGAAAACATATATCCTGGGGCTAAAGCGCTGAAAACATAAAAAAAATAAAATAAAATTGAGGGAGAGAAACAAAGTATTTCAGGACCTTTTCTATTTAAAATAAAATACATTTGTCTAATGCTCATGCTTATTACTTAAGTTTGGAAGTTAAAGTTCTAGTTTCCAAAAGGGAAGCAAGAAAGCTGTATTATCAGATTAACAGTGAATATATTGGAATTACATGGGAAATCTTTTTTTTTTTTCTTTCTGATTTTGGATAGTAGAAAACTCTTCACGTGTTTTACAGAATTTTAAAGATCAGTTGATGGTCCTTCACTAAAAGTAAGAGCTTTCTTACAGCTATCCACCTTTCTGGAAGAAATCTGTCACGAGAGGGCAACTCATGAGAGGTATGGACTTGCAGACTGCTGCAGCCGCAGTGGAGAGGAAAGGCACAAGTGTCTACTTACACGCAAAAAGGCTGCTCCAGCATCCATTCCACCCTTGCAAGTTCCAGACATGGTCACGAGTTGCAAAGCATATGAAGAAAACAGGGAGACATTCATAAACAAGTAAGGAAAACCCTGGAACAGGAGCAACACAAAGTAGTTTACAGTGCACTATGAAGTATGATGTAGGACTAATGCTTGGGGCTATCTATAAAGGCCTGCTCAAGGGACTTAGGAGAGCAACTCTGAATGTAGTGCCTATGCACCGGTGATAGATGCAGCCAGGACTCACAAGTGGCCCAGTATCTCTGCCTGTAGTCTTGGGAGACACAGCTTTAACCTCTCAATTGTACCTTGTCTAAGAATATATTAATTTTGCACAAATTGACTCTATCCATAACCAAATATTGGTGGATTCTGTTTACCAAACTGCCTGTAAATAAAAAAAAAATTGAAAGAGAGGTATAATTTAGATGGATAAATAAGGCTAAGGTATTGAGCATCTAGGGTGTTACAGGAACAAATGTGGATGGCAGCAAGAGTTGGTCTAATGATCACCAACAACTTTTGATACTGCTTCCTCTTTCTTGTCATTGTTTTTACTTTTCTTATTTCCTTAATGAGGAAACTGCAATCTGGAGGGTAAGGCACTGGATGAGCCACACAGCCTATACATTTGAATCCCCGTTTTCTATTGGGGAATTTGCATCAGTAAAGAGAGCCAGAGTGGAGAACTCCATTCTGCATCTGAATAGAAAAAAAAGAGTCCAAGATTTTCTCTCTTTAGCAGAAGTCTGGCCTTGATTCCTCAACTAATCTGAGGAGACTTAGTGGAAAAATCACTTTAATAAGAATCATAGCACATTCCTGACTTTTTTCATAATAAAATCTGGCATCTTGTGTTATTTGTCCCCTTGAAGAGCTTTGGTGAGCATTTTTTTTCTTGACAGCAACTGGAAAAATAGGACAGTGTTCCCCTAAAGAATACAGTAAAGAACATGCTCAATTTGTTGCTGTTGATGTTACCCGAAATCTTCAAATTCCAGAGTTCACTTCCAAGCAGTAGTTGTCCAATTGTTATGAGTTTGTAAACTGTTGGTCTCTTCACTTCACAGGTACATCTATGAGGTGTCCAGGAGACACCCCTTCCTCTACACACCCACCGTTCTCTCTTTGGCTGCCCGCTATGACAAAATATTTCCATCATGTTGCAAAGCTGAAAACGCAGCTGAATGCTTCCAAATGGAGGTATTACGTTTGCATGAATGTGTCAACCAATGTGCAGTCTGGCTGTGACTCAGTAAAACCAAATTTAAAAGTAGAAATACACTTTATGTGAAGGATGTCATTTTCAGAACACAATATACTTTACAGGTCTGATATTCTTTGTGTAAAAAATTGAATTTGCTGTTATTTATTCATTCATTCAGCCAACAATTATTATTCAGTTTGGTGGGATGAAGAAAAGACAGGAAGGCAGCATGTGAATGGAACTGTGGGAGAAAGGAGAGAAGAAGGAGAAGCAGACAAAATGTTTATATTTTGCTTAGGAGAACCATGTTGAATGCTTTATATTCATGAACATTTTAGCCCTTAGAATAAATTTTAGGTGCATTATCATCATTTAACAAACAAAGAAATTTACGTTTAGAGAAGAAAATAGCTTTCTTAGGTTTAGATAACTATTATAATAACCACAATTAACTATTTGCCACCAAAGTTTTCACAAAAATTTTTTAAGCATCAAAACTTTTCTCAGTGTCAGGCTGTGATGCAATCTAATTTTTTGTAGCTGAGTAGAAGACAGCAGGCGTCCATGTATCTTAAAAGTATGTAAAAGTGCAGTTGCTTATTCACAATACCAACATCAAAACGTTCTGCTCTGAGGTATTTTTAATAAATCTGCCTTTCATGGATACATATAAACTTAACTAAAAGAATGAGTAAATAATGTTCTGCAAGTGCGTGTGACATAACTTTTAACTAAAACGCCTTATCTGTTCTACGTCTAGGCAGCACCAATTACCAAAGATTTACGAGAAAGCAGTTTATTAAATCAACATGCATGTGCAGTGATGAGGAATTTTGGGCCCCGCACCTTTCAAGCCATGTAAGTTCTAAGCTTCAACCAGAGAGCTGTAAAATACTCTGGGGACTTGGGTTCCCTCTCTGCGGTGGCTGTCATGGAAACCAAAGTCTTTGGTGAAGGCCATTGTGATTGGCTTTGATTGACTAAAAGGCAACTTACTGACCATTCTGCTACAAAAGCTTCCTAAAGCCTCACTTAGCTAGTAATGGCAAAGAAATTTAAGGTTTATAGCAGTTGCCTACTGTTTGGAAAACTGGTAAGTTCCTCCCACAATCAAATTATATACCACTTTGTAAGACCAGGTTTTGGAGGCTGCTCTGCAAAGTAGATCGACCTTTGCTGAGAATCATTTAAAATGTGTGATTTAACAAGTAATTCTTTATGTTAATTGTGCTCCCTCCCCTGCTGTAAGGTTCACTGTGTCAACTGTTATTCCGTTTTAAAACATTCCTTTGAGATGATAGTATTGGGATTTACTTTCTGGTGTGGAGTAAAATTTAAAGTACATAACTGGTTTAAAGTACTATTTAACTTGTGATAAAATATTTCAGTGTAGAAAAACATCCGAGCTCCCAGTTAAGAAAGAATGAATGCATGCATTTAGTTTGTTAGTTAAATAACATATTAAAACATTGTACCCGTGGACACCGGATGAAAATTTTGAGTCGCAGAAGTTAGTTCCAAATACTGAGTAAACTTTCTTCTTGGAAGAGGTCAGATATATCCTTTTGCTATCTTCCAGAGCTACTAGAAATTTAAAGACTGATTTATGAACTACTTTATTTGTTTATCTTAGTAACAAAGTAGAAATTAACATCTGATTAGAGCGACTTTACTATTTACCTGTAAGTTGAACGTTCTAAGTTTATAAGCAGAATCAATGTTCCTCAGTAGCAGAAAGAAACACCACGAGTTGCTCTAGTGAGCAGCAGCTTCACACAGACATCTCTTAAAATTTAACGAAGGAGCAGAAGGAGCCAAAATTTTTATTTTTTACTTGGCTTCTGGCACACTGCGCACCTCGGCATGAAGGCTTAGTCCCCTCCTTCCTCTTTTACAGTCCATGGACTTGCACATACACACCAGCCCCGGGTTTCCAGAAGTTTTTCTCCCAAGTGAAAAATGATAATCTTTCTCATGAAATTCTGTTTCTTAACTGTTTACCCTTTTTAATGTCTTCCACTAGTCACAGTGATCCAAATGCTCAGTAAGCAAGCAGCAAGGATGAACAACGCAAAGATAGAATTCATCTCAGTACCCAAGATGGTTTAAGAAATGATAAACTACTTTGAAACCATGTTTGGGTCGCTACTGAGCTTAAACAGCAGCAATAAAGAGACCTCTTTCACTCGCCCTCTGGCTGCTACGCACCGGCTGGGCCAGGGCTCTGTCACGGGCGCTCTCGCTCTCCCGAGGCTCCGGCACCGGTGCTGACCTTAACTCTCCCCTCCAGAACCATCACGAAACTGAGCCAGAAGTTTCCGAAAGCGAATTTTTCTGAAATGCAGAAACTGGTCATGGACGTGGCCCACGTACACGAGGAGTGCTGCCGAGGAAACGCGTTGGAGTGCCTGCAGGACGGGGTGAGCCGGCCCCCCGCGCCCCTCCGCCCCCCGCCCCCTCCGCCCCCCGCGCCCCTCTGTCCGCCGCGCCCCGCCCCCTCCGCTCGCCGCGCGCCGCGACCGAATGCGCTCGCCGTACGGGGCCGCGGGGGAGGCAGAGGCCGCGGTGGGGCGCGCACGGCTTGGTGCGGAGGAGGTCGCGACACGCGCGATTTCATTTTTTTTCCTCAGCCGTTTTCTCAACGTCAGACGAGTTTTACTGATTTTCACGCACATTTGAATGATTAGGCTTTACGCTTTCGGGGCTCAGAACCGCTCTTGGCCGAGAGCGGAGCGCTGAATTCGAGCCCCTGCGTAAGCCGAGGGCGGGCGCCGGGGCGCTGCGCGGCGCGGGTGCTGGAAGCCTGCAGTTTGGCCAAGACTGCGGAAGGTGCGCTTGGACAGCGCTGCTCAGAATGGAGAGGTCAGGCCTAGCCAGAAGTGCGCGGTTTGGCACACGCTTTGCCTCCCAGAATGCTGGGTTCAATCTTGGAGAATAAACCTAAACATTCATATTTGTTTTCTCACGGCAGGAGAAAATAATGTCGTACATCTGCTCGAAGCAAGACGCTCTGTCCAGCAAAATAGCAGAATGCTGTAAACTTCCCATCCTTGAACTCGGCCACTGCATAATCCACGCGGAAAACGGCGAGACTCCTGCCGGCCTCTCCCCGGAGCTGAGCGGATTCCTAGGGGACAGAGATTTCAGTCGCTTCTCCCCAGGGGAAAAAACAATGTTCTTGGCCAGGTGAGGCTGTCACTACGGTCCAGCCCCTGCGGCTCTCCTGGTGACCAGTGTCTCTGTGCCCTTGAAAGGGGAGCTGAGGGCCCAGGATCTCAGCTGATTGTGCGAAGGTGTTTGGCTAGGAAGGCCTGAGAGAACCGGATGCAAGCAGACAGCTAGGGGCAGGGACTGCGACCCATTTTACAGTGGGGAGGCTTTCCCGGGCGTATTTATGAGGATACGTATTGTCTATGTCAGTGTCTCTGGAATGAGAAGCATTGTCACCTAATACATTATAGGTATTTTACACTCTGAAGTGCCCATGATTAAGAATATATCTCAGTAGATAATGATAGATAGAAGATCTTTTATTGGAACAATTTATTTGGTATTTATTGAATCAAGTTTTTTTTAAAGAAAATGAAAGCGTGTTTAGAGACATTAGCAGAACACTAGTTTAAACTACACATAGCGAAGCATGCTTGTAATCCTAGGAAGTGGCAGGAGAATTACCCTGAATTTGAGCAGTGTGGGCTATGTAGTGAGTTCAAGACCAGTGTGAACAATTAGAGACTCTGTCTCAATTACCAACAAAGAAACAAACCATCAAACAAAACCAGTAGTGTTCTGTAATGTTCTTATTCTCTATGCCTTCAAGGGAAGCAAGCAGTCAAGTTAATACATTGTCCTTTATTATATGTGCCTATGAGCACTATAGAGGAAGGATAGATGTAGCTATTAAGACAGTACACTTAGCTCCAAGGGTCTTTCTCAATTTAAGGGTCTGACCCTAACACTGCAATGAAAACATTGGTCTATTTTTTTAATATTCTCTGAAGACACTACTTTTATTGTATTAAAATAAGCCATTCACTATACATTGTTTGCATTGCTAAATAAAATTACAGAGACTGGAACAAGGACCAAATTTTGACATTTCATTGGTGGTAGATTAAATACAACCAATTTCTATAACTTGGAAATACAATTAGTAAATTCAATAGTTAACTTCAAGGTTACACGTCTATACATATCTAAAACTGTTTACTGAATGCAATTCTTTTTTTTTTTTTTTAAATAGGTATCAGGGATCAAACTCATGACCCTGTGCTTGCAAGGCAGACGCTTATGCCACTGAGCTAAATCCCTAGACCCTGAATGCAATTCTTTCATCACTGTGTCTCTGCAATAGAAAGACTCTGGCATCAGGCTTGTGTGCCAGACAAGCTGTCCAGGGCAACTTCCCTTGACCATGTGTTAAATTAGTGGCCCCTCCACTTTGGGCCACCTTTTTTCCTCTTTTCTTATTTTTACTCATTGATATATCTCCACTGGAGAAACATGAACTATGTCTTGTTTACTTATTTTTGTCCCCCTAACATGTACTTTGAGAGGGTAAATATTTTATCTTACACAGCATAGGTTGCTTAAAGTAAGAAAGCACTGGAAGATATATTTGTTGAATGAATGAACATAAACTACACAATTGAAAAACTAAAATCTGTTGCAAAAGAAATAGAAATGCCATTGAGCAGAACAGTTTGAGAAACTGGTTTGTATTGATGGTTTTGCACTTCATAGAATTCAAATTATATTTGATGTCCAGCATTATTCATTTGATTTTTAATTTCTTCCCTTTCTCTCTTGCTCTTTCTATACATGCCTTTGTTTTGTCTGAGTTCCAAATAACTTATGATACTTTTACCCACAAATTTCAGTTTTATTCATGAATATTCACGAAGACACACTGAACTTGCTGTCTCAATAATACTAAGAATTGCTAATGGATACCAGGAGCTATTAGAGAAATGTTTCCAGTCTAAAAACCCCCTTGCATGCCAGGATAAAGGGGTAAGTTGCTCTAGAATTTTAGGAAGAATCTGAAAACTAGATAGTCATCCACTAAAAGCACTGCTTGGACTGGAGGTATAGCTCAGGGGTCGAGTGCTGGCGTACTGTGTGTGAGGGCCTTGATTCCATCCCTAGCAACAGTCAATCAACAAACACACATAAACAATTTGAAAGCATACAGTTATAACCATATAGTTAGCTAGTTACACTTGGAATTGGCAATCTAGATATTAAATAGTTATTAAATAGTAGTTGGCAACTAATGACTTAAATAAAAATGATGCCCAAAAGTTTTTTGATGCACAAAATAAATAATCATTTTGGACAGTTTCAGAAAGACAAGAATTTTGTACAGAACTGTTGCCTTTTATCCAGAAATTGAGTTCTGCCACTAAATAATGTTGATGATTGACAAAGTTTTAAGTTTAATGTCTATTTCCTATAATTTTCAAAATTTTACTGTTACCATCCTCAATATTTAAAAAACCTCTAAGAGTGGTTTGAGAGAAAAATGTTTGTGATAATGCTGTTCTTTCAGGAGCAAGAGCTGCAGAAATACGTCCAGGAGAGCCAGGCAATGGCGACACGAAGCTGCAGCCTCTTCCAGAAACTCGGAGAGTATCACCTGCAAAACACGTGTGTCCTTTAAACAGTGTTTTCAGTGACTTACAATTGTTTCAATTGTTAACAGGCAGAGGAAATATAAATCTAAAATAAGAGCGATGGTTCCTTTTGTTTCAGCCCCTCTGTAGGGGAAGTCAGGAATCTGATAACTTGATTGTCCCCCAGAGGAGGTTCCCTTCTCCCTTTTGGGGAGTGTGCAGTCTGGCCTGCGGAACTGGCTGCAGAATCATTTTTGCAGTAAAGGCATCCAATCTGCCATAGCTTGTCACAGTCAAAACACCCAAGTGATCAGAGTCAGTGCAGGAGGCTGAAAGTAGTGGTTGGCCTCCTGCTCAGGCTGTGCTTCCCCAGTGAGACCCACAGGGCGATGGGGCATAAAAAGAGGGGTTTGAGTGAGCACACCTCAAAGCCTGGTGCTTCCTGACACCAGAAAGGTTCTGTGAGAAGGAGCCAAGGGTCAAGAAACTCATGACTGACTCAACAGGACTTGGGGGATGCTTCTTTCAGGTTTCTTGTTGCTTACACGAAGAAAGCCCCTCAGCTGACCTCATCTGAGCTGATGGCCTTCACCAAGAAAATGGTGACCACAGCGGCCACATGTTGTAAACTCAGTGGGGACAAGCAGTTGGCCTGTGGGGAAGGAGCGGTGAGTAACTGTGCTCCTTAATCCCACCTCCTTTCTGTCAAAGTGGAGGTGGCTTTTTGGCTTGTTCCATGAGTCACAGTGAGAGCTGGCCAGAGAACTGGGCTCTGAACTATGCATATGGCTACTGTGTGACTTTGGCATGACAGCAGAGATGGAGTGACCAGTGGGTTATTAACTCTAGGATTCCTTTACTTTTTCATTAACTACTTTAATGTTAGAAAAGAAAAAAAGTTTTGCTTTTCACAGATTAAATTGGTCACTCAGCTTTTTTCCAGTTGTATATAATCTTATTGTTGGGAACAATTGTTCCTTTGGACAGTATGGGGAACACGACAGAGTAAGTCCTGAGTTCTGGATAATAAGATGACTTTCCACCTCATAATTCTAATAATCTATACTTCCTTGTCACTCATGCCACACATGTGAGTACAGATTGAAAGTTTAAATTACTGTTTCTTTTAGTGTCCTGGTTTTGATGATTGAGAATCATTTGCAAGTTAGTCATGTGTTGGAACTTTTCTCAAAATGTTAGGAGCAAAATGAGAGTTTCCTGCAGTTAGGGTTCCCCTCAACCAGGGCAACCTCATTGAGCACTTGACAATGCAAGAGTGCAGGTCCTGGATGCTGCCTTCCTGTGTCCCCAAGTCACTTCCTCCACTTTCTAGTCATATCACATGGACAGACACTGGCTGTTACCAAACTTGAGCTGCTTTATCTGACATGTAAGAGTAAAAGTTGTACCTCCTCAACTGTCTTTAAATAATCTGAGTAATTTGTACAGCATTTGCCTGATATAAAATGTGCACACAAAATGTGTTAATATTTATTCAAAGTTGCTGTGAGATATTTAAAAAATACCTTTAAGAATGGAAAGTGGAAGAAACATATTAGGAAATTCTTAAAGACATTCACACATTATCCCTATTTCTTTTCTGCTGGTTGTATGCATGCATGTATATGCATGTATGTATGTATGTATGTATGTATGTATGTATAGAAAGATAGATATTAAAGACTATTCTTAGCTTTAGACAGTGACTCTGTGTCTTAAAAGTAAAGTTCAAGTTCATATACATAGAAAAGAAGCCCTCTGTTTATTTTAATGGATAAGGGCAAAAACTTTTCCTCCATTTGGAAATAAATGCGCAACTGGAAACATGTTTCAAATAACTAACACAAAAGACGGTAGGGCTATCCTCAGCAGCACATCTGTAACATCAGCTGCTGAATGCTAGGTTTTTTTTTCCAAACGTGAACCAGGAATCTATAATATGGCAACACATGAGTGTTCCTATGCAGAAAACAAATTTTCCTGTAATATTAATTATAATTTGCTGGGGATTAAATTATCACAGAAGCTTTCTGGAAATCTAAGTCTACTTTTGGTGAATGCCCATCTCTTGAGCTATGTCTCTCTGTTTTGACCAGGCTGACCTCATTATCGGGCAGTTGTGTGTCAGACACGAAGCACGCCCTGTGAACCCTGGCGTGGGCAGCTGCTGCAGCTCTTCGTATGCTGACCGAAGGCCGTGCTTCAGCCGTCTGCTGGTGGATGAAAGCTATGTCCCCCCACCATTTTCTGCTGACAAATTCATCTTCCACAAAGATCTCTGCCAAGCTCAGGGTGCAGCACTACAAGAAATGAAGCAAGAGTAAGAAATTGTTATTTTCTAGCATAGAGAAGACCAGCAATGCCAAGGGGAAGTTGGTATAAAGAAATTTTTTTATACTCCTCACATTCTTGGGCCCACTAGAATATGCTATCTTTAAAGAACCTAAGATTTTTTTTTAAATGGCTTTGTCCCAATGTTCTCTCTTGCAAAATTGTCTGAATTATAACTTTTCCTTACAATAAGGGTGAGGAAAATGGACAGTTTCTCTTGGAGTGTTAGGGTATATCTTTGCAGTGAGTCTGGATAAATTTGTTCTGAGTATAAGAATCATGTAACTAAGCCTTTTTTATGCTTTAAGGTTCATAATGTAAGTGTAATATAGTGTGGGTATTAAATGAAATATATATTTTGTTTCATGGAATGAGCCATTCTGTCATGCAAATCAGTTGAACATATGGTCTCTGAATACTCATGCATTTTAATACTCACTTTGAAAATGGTCCTCCTTTGTTGGGAAGCGTGCTATTCCTTTTCCTCCCTGACATTCTGAAGTGTGCTGCTAGGAACAATGGGAATGATTGCTGTCTCCTCTAGCAAGCTTTCCCTATGGCCTCAGGCTACAATATTTTCAACAGGAATACATTAAATGAGTCACACCAGCAACCAGGGCTGTCAGTGCCCAGGGAAATGTGTGACAGTGGCGGGGCAGGGTCTGAAAATCTGGCCTGAGTATGAACAACACACTTTAGAAGAGAGAACAGGAAAAAATATACTAGGCAAGCAAGAAAAAGACATTTCATTATGCAGATGAGTGGCAGAATTGTGACACAGTGTTCAGCCTATGGTGTGCACTAGTCGGGGCCAGAGAGTCTTGACGCTTTCCAGTCTCGCTCCCCCCACCGTGGGAGTGCTTGAGCTGTGTGTGTGCTGCCTCTGCTGATGGGTCAGTGATGCCATGGCTTCTGGGCTCTGAAAATCTCTACTGGGAAAGCTTTGGGACGATACCTTTGCATAAAACATTTCCCTGCATTTTGTTTTGTTTAAAATCACAGGCTTCTCATTAACCTTGTGAAGCAGAAAGTGCAGATAACAGAGGAACAGCTGGAGGCCATCATTCCAGATTTCTCTGGCTTTTTGGAGAAGTGCTGCCAGCATCAAGAGCAGGAAGCCTGCTTTGCCGAGGAGGTCTGTGTGACCCGCTCACTCTCAGAATACTTGCTGGAAATCTGTAGTGAGGAGGAAAACAATGCCCCACAAGTCTATGACTTTAAACACAGTCTCAGAAAGATTTAAATTTCATTTAAAGATAGATGGGAGGATTTTAAGAGATTTTAAAAATAGTCGCATTTTCTTGCTAGATGTTAAGAATTCTAGTTTTAAAATATATTAAGATTAGTAATTTTATTTCCAAGTAAGAAAAACTATTAAGCAAATATATAAATAAGCCATTACAATTTAGACAATTTTGGCTTAAAATTAAATTTTGTTAAAAATATTAAAATAATTTAAAGGTAAGTTAATTATGTAATGGGGATATGGGGAGCATGTGTATGGAAATGCTTTTGAGCTCACTTAGGAGCATTTCTTTGTATATCAACAATGTAGTAATTAGGGCTAATCTTATTACAGTTATTTAGTGACTTGAGATGGATTAATAATTGACTACATTTTCTTTTACCTTCCTGGCTTTTGCTGTCCCAGTTTTTTGTGTCAGAGGCATAGGTCTTCACTTTCTTAATTTTTAACTTACGTAATCTACAAACCTGTGCATTCACTCTAGGTCATGGAGAATTACCTGTATGACTGACACGACCATCCATTCCTCTTTCTAATTATTATTTATTCTTCATTTTTTAGGGCCCAAAACTGATTTCAAAAACTCGTTCTGCTTTGGGAGTTTAAACTACTTCAGGTAACAAAAAAATTCACATCAGTTTAAGTAATATGCTGATTCTCTTCAAATGTCACTCTATGGCTGGGGTTGATCCTCTAAGAAGTAACTTTAATTTTCTTAAAAATACAATGAAATTCCATTAAAATAAACCAGAAGAAAATTATGCCTAAAATGTTGTTAATGACTCAATAAATGTAAAATTATTTCAGTTTACTTCAAAGTCTTCAGAGAATACCATTGGAAATCCTCACCATGTATCTCCATTTTCCTGATATAAAAATAATATACACTGTTACCTTCTGTGTCTATTCAATGAATTAATATTAATTTTTGTCTGTATTGCAGGGGGAAGAGGAGTCTTTGCAGTTTGGTGTAAATTCTTGTTTAATTCCAAATAATCCTTTAATGAAATGATGAAGATTTTAATGTGAGATTTCCCCTATGACAGAAATAAAATATTTCCAAAATGTTTCTTGTCTGCTATTTATGAAACCATATAGAAAATTTCGCTAGTTTTATTTACTGTTATCTGAAGCAGATTCTGTTCAAAAAAATTGAGTGCTGAGTGTTGTCTGAGTGCTGAGTACTGTCTGAGTACTCTCTGGTAACAGGAGAAAGTCATGTCAGGCTGGGTTTACAGCACTGAAGGCTAGGCTGCTGGGTGACCTGAGAACATGTCCTCAAGTCAAACACTGTTGAGCATGTCCAGGGCACATTGTCTCTCAAGAGATTACTTACATATTCTAACAGATTGTCTGGAAATAAGAGGAATTATACTTTTATAAAATCCTTGAAAATTTAACATCATTTTTTCCTCAATCTTAATCAATTCTGTATTTACAGATGTATATATGTCAACTGCACTGAAGTTTTTATTAGAAGCAATTAATATTTTTATCAATTTTTCTTTTTATTGGGCAAGCATCTCCTGACACTTCCTGGGGAGGAAGTCTGGTTTTCTGGGGGTAGTCATTGTCCCCAGTTGCTTCAGTAGAGAAGGAAGCTAAATAACAATGTCACAAGATTGTGACCATAAGAGTTGTACAGCAAATGTATGGGAGAATCAAAAGGTTGTGAGACCATTCTGGTTGGGAAAGTACCAGTCATTGAGGAAGAGTCTTAGAACGGTGGGACATGAATTTGTTGGAATAAAGAAGGCCATTCCAGGAAAGCAGAAACCATGGCCCAAAGGACAAGGTTTGCAAAGCATGATAGATAGTTTTAGATGGGCACAAAGTGGGCAAGAAAAGAATATAGACCTGGAGCATCAGGCTAGATACAGAAAAAGTGTTAGTAAATGGTGACAGAAAGACCAGACTATCAGTAGAGAAGCTGTTTATGGTATCAGCTTTGAATATATATCTAAAAGTTATATTCATGCTTTGTCCCAATCTTCAGGAGAAACAATTACTCCAGAACAATAAAATGAGCTTTCAGTTTTACCTCCAAAATAGGTCAGATACTCTCATGGGGCAGGAGATGGGAGAAATATTTACCCTAATTCATGACTCCTTACCCATTTAAGGTGGAGATATTCCCTTTACCCTTTCTTGCAAACAGTGTATGCAACTCTTCCTGCTCTTATTGCAAGGACCAGGAGGCTGTAACAGCAAAGGAAAGGAGGCACCATGGACAGAAATAGCTGCTGACCTGTGTCTTTCACTAAAGATAAAGCCCCTAAAATATCATACTCATGATTCAGTGGAAAACCTTTCCTGTAGACTCATGCTGTTTTTCAGTTTCAATTTCCACTTATTACTAAAATAAGCTCCTAGTAAACCCACTTGAGGGCCCTTCTGTCTCTCTCCCTTCTTACTCTCAATAAATATATACTGCTCTTAAACTCTGTTGCTCCTGAAATTCATTGTTTGATTTTAGAGAACATGAACTTGTACTGAATATAAAGAAGGTTGGCAATTTCATTTCCCTGTATCATTTGGAGGCCTTCCAATGAGATCATTGGACAGAGGTAAGAGTTTGCTTTTGTTTCATAGACTCTGGACTGGGATTCATTTAGGTAACAAATTTTAGGCTTCAAATTTTGCTTTTTCTTTATTTATTGCTTATAATTATTTGTGTCTTGCCTTTACCCATTGCTTTTTTTTTTTTGTCTTTTTAAGACAGGGTCTCGCTATGCAGTTCAGGCTGGCCTTGCACTCATTTTGTAGCCCAGGCTGGTCTCGAACTCACAATGATCCTCCTGCCTCAGCCTCCTGAGTGCTGGGATAACAGGCATGAGCCACCACGCCTGGCTACCCATTGCTTATAATTGCTTTGTTTCATAACAAAGCAATTAGCTCTGTTAAAATGATGATAAATCTAAGTTAAAACGGGACATTTATAAGGTTTTATGCTTGTACATATTGCATTGAGACTAGTTACTAAACTTACTGATATTCCTTGCTTTATTTAGGCAATAGAGCTCAAGAGAATAATGTTAGAACACATCTGGTAGAGTTTTAATATAAAATCTAGCTCAGACTTAGAAGATACACATGCCTATAATAAAACTGGGACTCTTTGCACCATTTAAACAGCACTAGGCTGGTGACCGGCCTCAAGACTTGAAGGATAGGTTTCACTGAGACAGACTGGCTCTGATCCTCTATACTGTAGAGGAAATGTCAAGCCTGTTCTGTTTCAGTTTTCTTTATTTGGCTTTACTTCTAATCTTTTCCCCACTTTGTACTTTCCTTTTAGAGGCATGTAAAATTAGAAAGAAAAGAACTCCAGACTGTTCCAACCTTTTTCTCCTATGTTAAGCCCATAGAAAATGAGCATTTGTTAATGCTAAAGACAGGGAAGTCATCTTACATGGACACATACCCAGTCTCTGGGTCAGATGAGACATCAGAATTTTGCCCACCAAGGAGAACATACATAAAAACCATATCTGGGCCTAATGCTCTGGACAAGTCTCCTCTAGAGACAGAACCTTAAACATAGTGGAAAGAACCAACTTCTGGATGGAACCAGAAGGCATTATTTCCAAAAGCAGCACACTTATGGGACCAAAACACATTTAGACTAAGGAGGCTCTCCAACCTTTCCTGTTATGGACTTTAAAACCTTTAATGTAAACTTATAAAATGCTAGATAATGCTCTTGTTCAGGCTTTTAACTATCCCTTATAGAACTTTGACAGACAGTGGTTACTCTGACAAATAATTAACCACTCCTATAGCAGCTGTCACTCTTAAAAGCAGAGCACAATTTTCCCCAGCATCTCTTTGGTGAGTCCCCATTGAAGCCTGTGGCCAATGGTATCCATGGAATGTTGACCAGAGAGACATCTGGTTCCTTTTTGGAGGCTGACCTCTGGTTATTTAGACCAATAGAAACTGAGAAAAAACTGAGGGTTCTTGGCCAGAGTGACTTTCTGGTGGACACTCAAAGACGCCTCAATGGAAATTGGCAACTGACCACAGAAAATATGCACTTATTTATCATATTTATTTCTCTGCTAGAGTAGAAGCTCTTCCTAAGCTGTTCAATGGATTTTAAGATCACTTAGACTGCCTTTCCTTTTAGTTTAAACTGAGGCAGCTTGCAACAATTGTTTGCATTTTATAGCAGCTAGTAAGAGAATGGTTTCCATTTGTGTCTTACCTGTGTTAATAAAGTTAGCCTTTTCTTGTGTGTGTGTGCATAGAAGATGTGATGTGCCATTACTAACATATAAAATGATTACCAGGTGATAATTAATAAGTTTAATCTCTGAGCTTCAAAGATAAAGAAATTTATGTAAAGCATAGCCATGTCCTGCTGCTGGGAAAGATTTTCCAGGGGATTAGATGGATAATACAATTGTCTTGGAGGCTTCTTTGCCCTAGCACCCTGGGCGGGAATTCCCCAAGTTACTTGTTGCCTTATGTGTCTCCAGAGGTGATCTCCTTCACAGCACAGTCAGAGAAATCCTCTACCTACCAACTCACCTTTTTATGTATGCCCTCTTCCAATGAATAAAAGCAATACTTTGAATAAAATTACAAAGTTAGTTATGCTTTCTTCTTTTCTTCCTGTCACAATAACTCATAAATTATAGAACAAAGTTCACAAGCTACCAAGAAAGATACAATTGCCTGTGCCAGTTTGAGGGTGGATAGGCTGGTCAAATTTTGTCTTCTACTCTCTCCAGATGGCATCCACATGCTCTGGAGTGGAATCAACCTGAGGGATGCCTTGATGACATTATCAAATAGGAATAAGGGAGGGACACCTAATTATCTCCTTTTTGCATAGATAGGTAGCTCAAAGTTTCTTGCACTACAGGGCTAGAGACATAGCTTAGGGAAATGTCTTGAGTTTGATTCCTAGTACTGAAAAAAAAAGGTCTCATACCCTTCATGTTGCTTTTTACATTACAGACATAAGCAACTCAATGACAAAGCCCCTTACTCCTTTGGAATGCATTCTTAAGCACTGGAAGATATTCAACACTTCCATGTTGACACAAAGCCATTTGATACTTCTCTGCACATAAATGTGGCCTACCTACCCCCTTCAGCCAAAATGGAATACAGAGGAAAGTATTAATTATGTTCTTTTACAACTAAAGGCATACTATAAAAAAGAGAGAAAATGATTAGAATTGTATGTTCAAACATTTTTTAGCATTGAGAAATAATTCTAATTTATGCTCCAGGTATAATTATATCCTTACAAGATTGCCACCATTCTCTCAATGACTTAAAACAAATTAAGCTAGAACTAAGAAAATTTTCAGATGACCCTGAGAAGTACATCAATGTCTTTAGAGGATTTATTCACACTTATAAGCTAGGTTGGAAAGATGTAATGTTAATCTTAAATCAGACTTTGACTTCTAGCTATTGCATTTAGAAATAAATATCGTACTGTTGATTTCAGAAAGCCAGAAGATAGCCAGGGGAACCACCAGTTCCCACTGGGGCACAAACAATTCCCATCCAAGACCCCTACTGGCCTAGAAACCCAACATGAGATTAAAACAGGAGACATTTTCAAGTGTGTATTCTTAAAGGTCTAAGAAGGACAAAAAGCAAGTCCTCTAGTTATTTTAGATTGCCAGCTATTTTTTGGGAAAACAATGAAAACCCTTCTGATTTCTTAGATCATTAGTAGAGGCACTAATAAACATACTTCTCTAGATCCTGATTCAATAGAACAAATTAATCTTAAAGACATACTTATTACTAAATCAATCTCAGATGTAAAAAAAAGTTACAAATGGTAGCTTTTGCTTCTGATAGTTCACTTGATACTTTAGCAAAATCTGTCTATTTAATGTTCTATAATCTGGGCTGGGAGAAAGCCAAACAGGGAAAACAGAGAACAAAAAGTGCCTGCCTTTGTTGCAGCCTTAAAAGAAACAGATTTTAAGTCTTATTCTTGGGACTTCAAGAAGAGCTCAGTGACTAGACTCAAGTGATACTACTGTGGAAAGTCAGGCCACCGTGAGAAGAACTGCTGTAAGAGGCCCTCCAAGCCATGCCCTGACTGTAAAAGGTGACACTGGAGGTCAGACTGCCTTCTGAGGCCAAGGCCCCAGGGTTTAGACCCATCTGATCCACTGGTCCAATAAGACTAAAGGACCTCAGGACCCTTACCTCCTCCCTCTGTCCAGATTGTCATATCTACCTGTCATCTCCATGGAGAAGCCCTCAGTAATCATGATAAGAGGGAAATCAGGCTATTGCTGGACATTGGCACATGCCTTTTTGTCCTTCTCAACTCTGTCCTTCCTCCCAGGCATTGTACTTCAATGAACAGTCACCAAAATATATGTTGCTTAAATTGTAATTGAAATAACTTTCTCTTCACCCATTAGTTTTAGTTATGCCTAAAAGCCCAGCTTTCATCCTGTCTAAATCCTCTCAATCCACATGCCAATTAATGATACTGAGACTGTTTTTTATTAATACAGTACATATGGTTGTTCATATATTAAAAACTTAGCAGAGTTTTTCATTGGTCAAAATAGTACATTAATCTAGTTCTTATATGTTATCAAAAATTTATAGATAATTATAACTAAAGTTAGAGGGATTTATGACAAAATTCAAACTTCATCAGTAAAGGGACCCTTAATGAGTTACAATTATTATTCCTTAGAAATAGTTTCTAAACTTACCTGTCAGCTCTAAGGCTCATGATTTGATTATACGTGCCTTTGTATACATACTTTGATTATGCATGCTTTGATTAAAATTTGTTGTTGCCTAAAAGGTGCCAAACTCCAAGGCATTATATGGATGAAACCAATAACAAATATGCTAGATTCCTTTTACTGGGATCCACTAGCTTGTCCAGAGAGAGTTGTATGATACATAATGAGTCCTTAACTATACTTAGCAGGCCTTAAATGATACACCATTTGGTCTTTCTCTCTTAAATGAAGAAGTAAAGTTAATGGGAAAGGCTGTCCTCCAAAATCAACAATGCAGGAGGTACTTATAAATTGTAAAACCTGAATGTTAGCGTACCTTCCTGATCTTTCTGTTAATATCTCAATAGCTATTCAAGATATTAGATGACAAATCAATGACATGTCAGACTCTAAGATTCCCTGGACCTTATCCTCCTTATAGAAAGCCATTACTAGCTTCTCTTGGTGGGAATTTTTGTTAACTGTACTCGTAATTATCATAATAATTCTAGATGGCAATACATACTTAATTGTTTCTTTGTCTTTGTCTCCTTTTGACTTAAAGCTGTATATCTACTCAAGATAAAAATGCCTGCTGTCTATCAAGGGCCTTTAGACAGAACCTCTGCAGAGTATTCCTGACTGCTAATTAACAATTATGAGCCTCTTCAGTCTGAAAAAGCCAGATTGGTCACTGCCTATTACTGCTTCATGGCAGTTCAGATTACTGCTTCAGAGGGGAAATGTTCTCGCATGTTGCACTGGCATTGTTAGATTCTAGGAACTGTTTAGTTTCTTGCTTGAGATCTTGTGTGACTCATGGATCTCTCATATGTATTGCTGAATTTTCATGTGTTTGTATGATTTCTGTGGTTCTTTTTGCTATTTTTACTTTCTTCACATCATGATAGCATGCATGGCATGATCTTGACTCCCAAATTTACTTAAGCATAATCTATAGGCTACTATTGTTACAGGCAGCTGAGTTAGTTAGAAATATTATAGGCAATCAGATAGGGCTGGACCCTCAAAAGAGCCAGTGCAAAAGGTCAGATACCTTGCAACCTTGGAGGAGACAGACACCTTTGCTGTGGGTCAGATCTCAAGACAGAAGGCAAATCAAGTGCACCCACACCCTAAGTATAAACATCAGAGATTGACATTCTAAATAGGTATGGATCACCTTGAGGAAGCCGGGAGTCACCATCCCAATCTCCTACAGAAACAGTCACTGCTCTTTAGGCATGCCCGCTTGCTACACGTACTGCTCCCCAGTTTGTCCCTGATTTGGTCAATTTTACCTGAACAATTAATCTTTTTTTTTTCTAATTTTTAAAAAAATGTTATTTAAAAAGGAAAAAAGCAAAACAGAAAAAGGGGTAGAAACAATACAGAATTTCAGAAAAAGAAAACAATTAAAAAATAAACAGTAAGCAATCACTAGTTGATAAATTACATATTGTCTTCTTAGACATAGTTGTTCAAGTTACAAAATTAAATTATACAAAGTGGACATTCAAACAGTGAGGCTGCAAAGAAGTTCAATGATCCAATAACAACTTAGCAACATGGTTATCAATCCTACACACTTAAACATAAATGCAGTTATATCCTTTAGAGCACTTTCTTTTTTTCCCTTTTACTTCTTTCTAAGTCCATTATCTGTTTAGTTATATCCTGTTTCAGGTTGCTTAGTATGTTACTGACCTGTATGGTTGCTGTTACTTACTTTTCAATCACCTTATATTATTTTGTTGCTTTGTTTTTGAGTTTCTCCTCATCCATGCCCCATGGACCAGCTTTGGTGTAGTAGGGAGGTTTTTGGAGGCATTTTGTTACTTTGTTATCTACCTTTTTTTTTTGAAGGTAGCAAAATATGGCAGAACAAGACAGAACAAACCCATGCAAGGCAGTGCAGTGAAATTGGCACAGAACCTCACAGCAGGTCACCAGAACACCAGCAATAGGCACAATAGTACATCCCATTCTGTTCACATTAGCTATTCTTTCAATCAGGTAGAGCAAAATGGAAGGAAATCTTGAACTTATGAAAACAGAATATTGACTAGAACAGTACCATTATTCAGAACTGAGCAAAACAGTGATAAATATATTTGCCTTCAAAGAGATGGTAGAAGGAAGTCCCCCTTACTTACCACACTGCATATGTTCATCCTCCCAAGAGATACTCAGAACTCCGGCTCCCACTTGCTAATGGGAGGGGTGGGGGAGATGGATCGATATCTGATTCTTAGCCCGTGCACCGGAAGGCACCCAGCTGCTTACCAGGGTGGCCAGCAAGCTGCCTTGAACAATTAACCTTATTGGTTGGCCATTGTTCTGTCCCACCTCATGTCTACCTGCCTTGCCAGTTCCCATGTTTTTGCCATTTGGATCTGTCTCACCTTGGTTTTACTCTCTTAAAATTCCTGGAAAAGGCAGGATCCTTGGTGACCCATTTCAGATCCCTTCTGTCTCTCTTCCAGACAGAAAGTTTCTTTCTCTTAATAAATATATTCTGCTCTTTAAAAAATTAAAAATTAAATTAAATTAAATAAGCTTCTACACATGACATACATTGCTTTTTATTTTGCATTTTTCCTTCATTCCAAATGCAGAATCTGAGCTTTGTTGAATTTTGATGTAACTCTGAAAATTATGCTGGGCATGGTGGTGTGTGTATTCAGGTGATTGAAGTAGGAGGACTGCTTTGAGTTTGAGTTTGAGGCCAGCCTTGGCTACATAAAGAGTTCAGGCCAGCCTGAACTACACAGCAAGATCTTGTCTTAGAAAAATAAACAAAAAATTATTCAGTGTTCAGAATAAAATAAAATTGAATGCAAAATAAAAGAATAAAATAGGGAAATATATTCTTATTTTTATTTTTTAATTTTTTTATTTTATTTTGAAGGTAGTAGAAATGCAACAGAACAAGACAGAACAAAGCCAGTTGAGACAGTGCAGTGAAATTGGTACAGAATCTCACAGGAGGTCACTGAGATAACAGCAATAGGTACCATAGTTTATCTCATTATCTTCACAATGGTTGTCTAGCCAATTAGGTATAGCAATATCAAACCAAAGATAGAACATTATAAAACCAATCAAAAGAGAATATTGAATAGAGCAAAGCAATTAATCATTCTGAAACAAAACTGAAAACAATATTTGCTTTCAAACTGTAGAGGAGACCCCCCCATATATGCCACACTGTATACAGTCATCCTCACAAGAGATGCTCAGACATCTGCACGCAGTTGCTAACAGGAGGGGGCATGCTTCATTCCAAGCCCATGCACCGATAGGCTCACAGGAGACACTATTGGGTCTTTTCCTGGCTCACACTGGAGGAAGGTGCTTACCAAGAGGGCAGGTGAATTGCTTCTTTCTGCAGCCGCCTGGGTTCATATATTCTTATTTTTAGTTTAATGGAAAAGAGATGAAGTTCAAATGAAGATAATATTCTGGAAAATCTATGAGCCAGTTGTCATTCACTGAAATATATTCAGAAGATATAAAGCCAAATGACAATTCATTGAAATAAATAAAAATAATTAAAAACATGAGAATACTTTATTAGAAACATCAGTAAACTGGAGATTTAAAAACATGCCTACTTCTTCATAGAACAAATTAGGCAAATAAAGACTGCTCCAGTCATGATTACAAGTGACTTCTAGTCTGTAAAATCCAATGGTCAATGCTTTATTTTTCTCTTACCTTATTTCTCTCAGTAGAATTTGACACAATTGATTTTTTATAATTTTAAAATAAAACAGAAAAAAAGGATAGAAATGATACAGAATTTTAAAAAATAGTAGGAAATTAACAGTAACAATTGATTCTTTCCCTGGAAATCTTTTCCTCTTGTGACTTCTGGATTTCCCTCCAGCATGACTGATTACTTCTAACCTTCTTTGCTATGTACTTCTCAACTATTTGACCTCTAAATGAGGTGTCTCAGATGACTATTCCTGAATCTAATTCCAGCCATCTATGAGCTGCAGCATGTAGGTTGAATAAGCTAGAGTAAAGAACCATCTTGATAATTATGTTGTGCATGGAGCTGGAAGAGGGCAAAGACACTTGGTAAGGGATGAGTCAGGAAGCTGTTGTAATAACCCAACTGGGGCCTAACTGGGTGTGGAATGACTATTGAGAAATAGTTGTGTTCCAGATGTATTTTAAATGTGGGGCTGACAGGTTTTACTCTTGGGTTAAATGGAGGATAACATGGAAGACAGTTATTACTGATTACTCCAAGGTTCCTGGATTGAGTAAACAGAAAAACGGAAAGACAAGGAAACACACTTTTTGATATAAGGAAAGAATTAGGAGTTCAGTTTGTATATGAGTCTGGAAATCAAGGGAGAAATCTGGCTTGAAGACATGCACATGTGTGGTCAAGGTGGAGATTGTATCAAATGAACTTCGTCTGGATGAGGTCACCAATCCAGGTGTGTCTAGTGATGGTCAGAGAGTATGACAGGCCTCTTCAAGTGTATGCATGTCATGTTTTCACTCCAAACCCTCTAGTGTACTTCCAGCCTTCCTCAGAGTAAATGTGGATGCTGTACAATGATCCTGTATGACTAAGTGTTTCTGACATTTTCTCTTCATCTACTGCACAGGTACACTGACCTCCTGGCTGTTATTTGAAGTTACATTTTGAATTCCTGCACAGGGTTTTGCTCTTGTGATTTTTCTTGCTTGGAAAATCTTCAGATACATGTGAGGCTCACTCTGTCTCTTCAAGCTTCTCTTCCTTGTCATCTGCTGGCTGCTTGTGTCATCCCATCCTGATTTCCCTACTTCTTGCTACCTGATAAATGCTAGACTTTATTTCTCTATTTACCTCCAATAAAGTATAAGCTTGACAAACACATGGGCTTTTGTTTGTTAATTCACTTCTGCTATCTTCAACACTTGGAGCCATGCCTAGAACACAGTAAGCAGGGAGACATTTGTTTGGTTGTGGTGATGAATGCCACATGAAGTAAAAGGGTTGCTATCCCATCTGATAAAAACTACCCTAGAAAGAGGGACAAAAGCATGAATATGAGACATTAAAATAAAACTATGATAAGAAATGACTGAAGAAGACTCTAGAAGTGCTGTGTGTAGGGGTGAGGATTAAGAAATGTTGATAACCAAGGAGAGCTGCCTCAATCAGGATACACTGGTCAAAGAAGGTTGATTTTAACTTGTATTTTTGCCTAAATACTAAATTACAAAAAAGATTATCACTTTTCTTATTGCTACTATAATGTATAAATCAGAAGTGCTCAAATTCTTGGTATGCATAGGAAATATTAGGATGAGTCTACACTTCTGGTAAGGTAACAAATGGTGAAAATAGGTGGGTGAAGACTACTCATTCAAAAAATCAGCTTTTTTGACTTCTTGTCTGCTTTCTCCCCTAGCACTGGTGGACTATCATATGAGAAATTTGTCTCCTTAAATGATGTTGCTTTCAAAGAAATAAGGGAGGTATCAGAGAATTGCTTGATAATACAGAATTAACCTTTAGCAATAAGATCTCTGAATCCTTAAGTACTTATCTGTCCTCAAGTACACATGAATGAAACAATACATTCACCAACTTGCCAATCAATGAAGAAATCAAAAGGGTACTTAAATACTTTGATTTGAAGAAGAATAAATAGTAACATATCTGAGTTTGTAAAATGCCACTAAAACAATACTTACAGGAAATTTATATCACTAAGGGCCTACTACAAAAGAAGAAAGATCTAAAAATCAATTAATTTGACCTTCCACCTTAAGGAGATAGGAAAAAGAGAAAATAAAAAATAAAGAAAAATCATTAAAATAAAAAACAAGAAAAAATAATTGATAAAATCTATGAGACAAAATGCTGGTTTTCTGAGATCGATAATATTGGGAAAACCCTACCCAGACTTACCATAGGGAAAAAAGGTATAAATTATCAACATCGAGAATCAGATAGGTAACATAACCACAAATACAAACATGATAATAAAGAAAAATTATTATACCAGTAAATTTGACATGAATAAATTCTCTCCTTAAAAGACAGGCTATCCAAAGCTCATCCAATACAAAATATGGAAGCTAATAATGTCTGTATCTATTAAGGAAATGGAAATTTTAGTTAAAGTCATTCCCACAAGGAAAAGTTATATTTTACTGGTGAATTTTATATCTTCAAGAAAGATATAATATTAACTATGCACAAGAATTTCCAAAAAAATGAAGAGAAGGGAATCTTTTTCATTTCATTCTATGAGGCAAGAATTACTCTACTTCAAAACCAGATGGATATTTCATGCTAAGAAAACTGTGGGCCATGATAGAGCACACACAATCCCAGACAGTCTGGAGCCCATGCTAGGAAGATTTCAAGTTCAAAGCCAACAAGGGCAACTTAGACTCTGTTTTAAAAACTTAACATAGCTCAGTGGCAGAACACTTGCTTAATATGCATTGTGTGGTTTTAATACCCAATATTGCTAAACAAACAAACAAACAAGCCATCAAACCAGCAAACCAATAAACCCTTAAACAAGTCATGGGTTATTTTCTGTAAATGAACATGTGAATATTTTAGGCTTTGCAAGACATTTATAGTCTTCTACCTCTTTTTATCCTCTCTTCTCTTTTTTCTTTAATATTTTAGAATGCAAAAAACTTTCTTAGCTCATACACTACAAAAAAAGATTCAGACACAATTTGGCCAATGGACCATAGTATGTTGACCTTGTATGTGAAGCAGGGTGCCAAAATTCAAGACAAAATTTAGCAAATTAAATTCACCAAAACTTTGAAAGAGAGAGAGAGAGAGAGAGAGAGAGAGAGAGAGAGAGACATAATACATCATTACCAGGTGAGATTTATACTAGGAATACAGAATTGGTTTAGTCTTTGAAAATGAATCAGAGTAAAATAATAATGAGTCAGAGTAAATGAATCAAATTAAAAATTATATAAGATCACTTCAATATATACAAAAAAAGCTTTTTGATAAAGTCCAATGTTCATTCCTAATAAGAATTTTTAGCAAACCAGGAACAGTAGGAAGCTTCTTAAACCTGATTGTGTTTGTTAGTTTTTCATCACAGTGACAATACCCCAAGCAATGCTGGTGGTTTCAGAATATCAATCCATGGCCAGTTGGGAGACATAGCACGGGTCATGGCAGAGGAGAATTGTCATCTCATGAAAAGAGGAAGGAGAGAATGAAAGGGTGAGAATGAGAAAAGCTAAGGATAAGATGTAGCCTACAGTCATACCCCCAGAGACTGCCTCACCCAGTGAGGCCAAGCATTCCAATAAAACCTCTTGGTTAGGAACTTATGAGTGGATTAACTCATTGATGAATTAATCCAGTCAACCCTGTAGGCCCCCTCCTCTGACCATTGCTGTGTTGAGAACTAAGCACTCAATACAGTAGGCTTGAGAACACTTCATATTTAAGCCATAATTCTGGTAAAGAGCATAAAAATGGGATAGCTAGGGCTACACTGAGTTGCATAAGATTGAGTATTTTTGTCTAAGAACAGGAAAATAGAAAAGGTTACCTTCCCTCTCTAGTTCTAGTTAACACTGGATTTTATGGTTCTAACCAAAGATATCAGATAAGAAAACCAAGATATCTGGAATGGAAAGGAAGAATCAAAATGGTCTTGGATTAGAATGACTTTATTTACAAAAAATCAAATATAATCTACAAAAAATGCTAAAAGAACTATTGAATTTAGCAAGATTGCAGAATATATGAGTAATACATAAAAATTAATGGGAGAGTGGGGAGGGAAAAGGGGAAGGAAAAAATAACTAAGATGTATCATGTATGTATACCACTCCCCACAAGCAGTCTGATAATTATGGAATGCCATCATGGGCTAATAAAACATTTTTAAAATCAAGGCTCTATTTAAATACTAGCAAAAAACAACTGGAGACTGAACTTTACAAAATACTATTTATATTGGCATAGTAATAAATTTTACCAAAAAAAGGTGAATTTTGGTCTAATGGAAACTGAAAAATATGTGAGAAAGATTTAGAAAGACTTTAAAAATTTTTCTTTTATTTGAAAGAGAATAAAACAAAAGAGAACAGAACAAAGCAAATCAGAACAGAACAATGCAAGCAACACAGCACTTCACAACAAGACAACCGGATATCAACAGTAGTTACCATAAGGTCTCTTTTTTTTTGAAACAGTTGAGCATAGCTTCACACACAATAATATCAAACATAACAAAATAGTATAAAACCATTCAAATGAAAGTATTACAGGACATTCAAAAACAAATAACAGAAAATGAACAATGGCTACTATAATATCTCATTTTCCTTGAAAAATCTGTTTATACTATCACATATTAAAATCCAATAGGACACAACATGATAGGAACAATGGAAACAGCAGAACAAAAACACGGTAGGACTTTAAAGCAAAATGATATTAAATCAGCAATGGCTGCCATAATGTCTTATTTTTTTCAAAGTAGCTGTTTATACCATCACACATAATAAAATCAAACAAAACAGAATAAAACCATTCCAACCAATGAATGAGCATTATAAGGCTTCAAAGCAATATAATGGGGAACCATGATTACCATAGAATCTTATGTACTCTTATCATTTCTTACATGAGGGAGACTATATGGTATTTATACATGTGAGTTTGATTTATTTCACTTATGAGTATGGTCTCAAGCTGCATCCATTTATTTATTTATTTATTTTGTTTAAAGAGAAACAAAAGCATGCAAAGTGTAGAGGTAATACAGAATTCCAAAAAAAAAAACAATAAGAAATCACTAGTTAATAAATTACATATTGTCCTCTTAGAAATAGTTGCTCAAATTACAAAATTAAAGCATACAAAGTAGATAGTTAAACAGTGAGAGTGTAGACAGCTACATATGCATGAATCTCTGCATGTATTTCTATCCTTTCTGTATTAGAGGGAAAAACAAAACATAGCAAGAGAAAACAAAACAAATTCCTATAAAAGCATGAAACCAAAAAGTCGTATAAAAGCACAGTACTGGGTGATCTACAATGATTACTGTGTTGTTTCTTATTATCTTCAATAGAATGTCTATATCATCAGGCATAATTGAATATAGCAGTATGATTGAGTATAGCAGTAAATAACAATATTAGTAAATATAAAATACTGTAGACAGTATAAAACTTCAAAGGCAGGTAATAATCCTGCCTTTAGTGGATCTTGCCATCTTAAGTGTAGTTGCCTATACTCTCAGACTTGATATTATCAATCATAACAGCTTTGAATAAAATCTATCAGTACAAAACAGCAGTCCAACAAACCAGATTTGATTACAATCAGTCATGGTAAAACAGTGTAGGTTTTACAGAGCTTTAGATTAACTTAATAGGAAAATTAAGGATGATTACCATACTATATCCTGCTATTTTCGGGATTACTGTCTATGCCCTCAAATCTAGTACAGGTAGAATGACTGGAACAGCATATAATACATCTATGCAGAGTGGTGTGAGTAATGTGGGTTTTAAATCCTGGTGCATTATTTACAATATAGCATATCAAGGCCATCTATGTTAGAGTTTCTAGCTATCCTTCTCTGCCTCATTTCTGCTATGCTATTTTTCTGCCTGTTTGTCTACTTCTCTCCTTCATTCTACTTCCTGCCCCACTCTTTGAGGCCTTTCTGCCACTGTTCCTAAACCCCTGGTATTTTTTTTCTCTCTTTCTCTAGAATGTCCTTCAGTATACTCTGTAGTGTTGGATTGGTGGTCACAAACTGCCCCATTTCCTCTTTGTCATGGAAGCAACTTGTTTCTCCATCAACTTCTACTGACAATTTTGCAGGATACATCAATCTGGGCTGGAGGTTATTTTCTTTCAGGGCTTGGAATACTTCACTCCAGCCTCTTGTTGATCTGATGGTTTGTGTTGACAAGTCAGCTGTGATTCTGAAGGGCTTACCTTTATAGGTAATCCATTTCTTTTCTCTGATGGATTTTAATATTCTGTTTTTATATTGAATTTCTGGCATCTTGATTATTATATGTCTGGGTGTAGATCTGTTTTGGTTGTAGGTGGCTGGAGTTCTGTATGCCTCACACAACCAAATGCCATTTTCTTTTCCCATGCTTGGGAAGTTTTACTTAATTATTTCCTTGAATAGCCTTTGTAATTTGCCTGTATGTATTCCTGCTTCTTCGTTCACTTTTCTTATTCTTTTTTTAAAAATTGTTTATTTAAAGGGATAAAACAGAAAAAGGAGAGAAATATTACAGAATTTCAAAAAAACATAAACAGTAAGAAATCACTAGTTGATAAATTACATATTGCTCTTTTAGAAATAATTTTTCAAGTTACAAAATTAAAGCACACAAAATGGACACACAAGCAGTGAGACTGCAAACAGATATGTTCAATAACCAAACAAGAACTAAGAAATATGGGTAACAATCCTGCACACATAAATATACATGCAGTTATATCTTTTATAGCACTTCCTATTTTCTCTTTTTTACAATAGCAATTATACATTTTTTTATTTAAAGAGAAAAAAACAGGAAAAAGGTAGAAATATTACAGAATTTCAAGAAAAGAAGATAAACAGTAAGAAATCACTAGT
>PVLA01012584.1:0-43210 GCA_004027455.1 Hydrochoerus hydrochaeris | reverse complement strand
GATATTATTATGTGTGAAGCTATGCTCAACTATTTCAAAGAAAGATATGTTATGGTAGTTACTGTTAATATCCAATTGCCTTGCTGTTAAGTGCTGTGTTGCTTACATTGTTTTGTTCTGATCTGCTTTGTTCTGTCCTCTTTTGTTTTATTCTCTGTAAAATAAAAAAAAAACAACCTTCTGAATAACCAGTGGGTTACAGATGAAATTAAAGAGGAAAGAAAACAATACCTACAACACAATGAAAATGCAGATACAACATACAAAAACCTATGGGATGCAATGAAAGCAGTCCTAAGAGGGAAATATATAGCAATAAATAGTCACATCAAGAAAATAGAATGAACACAAATAAACAGTCTCATGCTGCATCTCACACTTCTAGAAAAGAAAGAGCAAGTCACACCCAAAGCTCATGGAAGAGAGGAAATTGTAAAAATAAGAGCCAAAATTAATGCAATTGAAACTAAAAAAACAATACAAAGAATTAATGAATTAAAAAGTTGGTTTTTTGAGAGAATAAACAAAATTGATAAACAAACATATCAAGAAAAAGAAAGAAAAACACAAATACAATAAGGACTCAAAAGAAGGAAATTACTACATATCCCATGGAAATTCAAAAGATCATGAACACCTACTTTAAAAATCTCTACTCACATAGGATAGAAGACACAGAGGAAATGAACAGATTTCTAGGAACATATGAACTACAAAAACTCAACCAAGAAGATATAGCAATTTTGAATAGCCCAATATCAGCTACTGAAATCAAAAACATAATTAAAAACTTACCAACAAAGAAAAGCCTAGGTCCTGATGGATTCACAGCTGAATCTATAAAAAATTTAGAGAAGATTTAATACCAGTATTCCTTAAACTCTTCAAGAAATTGAAAGAGAAGCAGTCCTCCCTAACTCATTGTTGGAGGCAAGTATCACTCTGATACCAAAACCAGAGAAAGATCCAACCAAAAAGGAGATCTATAGACCAATCTCACTAATGAACATTGATGCAAAGATTCTTAATAAAATATGGGCAAATAAGTGCAGCAAATCATTAAGAAGATTATACACCACGACCAAGTGGGATTTATTCCTGGAATGTAGGGATGGTTCAACATACGCAAATCAATAAATGTAATATATCACATCAACAGAGCCAAAATCTCAATAGATGCAGAAAAAGCTTTTGATAATGTCCAACACCTTCTCATGATAAAAACCTACAGAAACTCAGAATAGATGGAATGTACCTCAATCTCATAAAGGCCTTCTATGACAAACCAACTGCCAATATTATACTAAAATTATGAAAACTGAAAGCCTTCACCCTAAAATCAAGAACAAGACAAGGATGTCCACTATCACCACTCCTATTCAATATAGTTCTGGAAATTCTATCCAGGGTAATCAGACAAGAGAGAGAAATTAAAGGAATAAAGATAGGAAAAGAAGAAGTTAAGTTATCATTATTTGCAGATGACATGATACTCTATATACAAGACCCCCAAAACTCCATTAAAAGACTAGTAGAGGTAATAAACAAATTCAGCATCATAGCTGGATACAAAGTCAATGTTCAAACATCAATAGCACTCCTGTACACAAACAAAAACTCACTGAGAGAGAAATTATGGAAATGTCACCTTTCACAATAACATCTAAAAAAATGAAATACCTAGGAATCAAACTAACCAAGAATGTAAAAGACCCATATCCTGAAAATTATAGTACTCTACATAAGGAGATTGAAGAGGATATTGGAAAATGGAGTGATATTCCTTGCTCTTGGTTAAGAACAACCAACATTGTGAAAATGGCCATACTACCAAAACTGATATATAAATTTAATGGAATCATAATCAAATACCATTGACATATCTCATAGATCTAGACAAAACATCCCTGAAATTCATTTGGAAACAGAATAAACCTAGAATAGCAAAGGCAACTCTGGGCAACAAAAGCAAGACAGGAGGCATCTCAATTCCTGACTTGAAACTTTACTACAAAGCCGCAGTTACAAAATCAGCATAGTACTGGTAAAGAAGTAGACCAGAGGATCAATGGAACAGATTAGAAGATGCAAGCACTACAACAAAGACACTCAGCCAGTTTATATTTGACAAAGGGGCTAAACATGTTCACTGGAATAAAGATAGTCTTTTTAATAAATGGTGTTGGAAAAATTGGCTTTCCATATGCCAGAGACTGAAAATAGACCCATAACTATCACCATATACTAAACTAAAATCAAAACAGATCAAGGACCTAAAGATAAAACAGAAATACTAAATCTACTGGAACACAAAGTAGGTAAAAATCTTGGAGACATAGGAGTAAGAAGAGAATTCATGAATAAAACTCAAACCCTATGGGAAATCCTTCAAAGAATCAACAACTGAGACATTATATTACTAAAAAGTTTTTGTATTGCAAAAGAAATCACCAACAAAGTGAAAAGAAAGCCCACAGAATGGGAAAGAATTTTAGCCAACAATCCCTCAGACAAAGGACTTATATCCAGAACATATGAAGAACTGAAAAACATCAAGCCCCACAAATTCAAAGACCCTCTCCAAAAATGGGCATCAGAGATGAACACACAGTTCTCAGATGAAGATATATAAATGGCAAATAAATATATGAAGAAATGTTCACCATCACTGGTCATTCAAGAAATGCAAATTAAAACAGCATTGAGATTTCATCTTACCCCAGAAAGAACAGCTGCCATCAAGAAAACAACTAAAAACAAATGTTGGCGAGGCTGTGGGGAAAAAGGGACACTTCTCCACTGTTGGTGGGAGTGCAGACTGGTGCAAACCCTGTGGAAGTCAATATGGAGTTTCCTCAAAAAACTAGGATTGGAAGTTCCATTCAATTCAGCTATTCCCCTCCTGGGTATTTTTCCAGAAAAATTGAAAAGGTCATGTCACAGTGATATGTGTGCACCCATGTTTAAAGCAGCACAATTTGTAATAGCTAAATCTTGGAAACAACCAAAATTCCCATAAACCACAGAGTTGATGAAAAAATGTGGTATTTTTATACAATGTAATACTACTCAGCTATAAAAAATGATGATCTTGAGAACTTTATTGGTAAATGGAGACAACTTGAGAATATCCTCACTAGTGAAATAAGCAAGATACACATTAGTAAATATCACATTGTTTCTCTAGTGCAAAAAATAGTAAGAATGGACAGAATAATGGTATCCAAAAATTATAATAGATATTATGGATATTGTAAAAGTGAAAGGGAAGGAAAGTGCTCTAAAGGATATAATGGTATGTATAGTGTTTAAATAGATGACCATATTACTGAGTTAGATCACTGAACAGAAGAGTTTGTACTGTCAATGTTTGAGTGTCTAGCCACTTTATATGCTTTGACTTTGTAACTTTAACAACTATTGTTAACAACTATCAATTTTATGATGTTAATTTTTTTGAACTCTGTATTCTACTTTTCTTCTTGTTTTTTCTATTTTGTCTTTTTAAAATTTTCTTTTCTTTCTCTTAAAATAACATAAGAAAATAAAAATAAAGAGAGAGAGAGAGAGAGAGAGAATATGGTCCACTAAACTAAGTCCCAAATGAATTGGTCATCATGGCCATTGAGCTGCCAATGAATGTTCATTAACCATGTGAATAAATGCATTCAAGCCACGCTCTTTCATGCAGAATGTGGGTTCCACACTGAGCTTCTCATTATTTTCACATGCCCTGCCTTCTTTGAGTTTCATAAAAGCCTTACCACAGGGCCAGAGATTTAGCTTAGCAGCATAAGCACCTGCCTTGCAGGCACATGGTCCTGAGTTCAATCCCCATTATCAAAAACAAACAAACAAAAAACCTCACTACAGATGAGCACTCTTCAACAGTCTAAATGTGTACAAGGTAATCACTCCCAAATCCACACTAATAACAGGTCTAAAAAGTATAGTTCTTTTGGTACAATATACATGGATGCACTGACTAGGCAGAGCAGGTTAGCCAAGGTAAGAGAGACCCAGATTCCACTCTGGGGAGCTGTCTGAGGAGCTTCTGCATGGGCCACGACTGCCACCAAGTGGTTGTCCCTGGAGTCTCTGCCTCACTCTCCCTGGCCATAGGTTTATAGGCCTGAGCTGGAGCTGAATCAGGGCCGTTGCACAGCTGACCTGCAAGGCCTGGAATCCTTTACAAGTTTCCTGCCAAACCGAAGTTTGCACTTCTGTAAATTCAGAAGCCAAACAGGCTAATGCTCTAGAACCACCTGGTTTTCACACTATGCAGTGACATTCTACTACCCATTCTAAAAGTCTTGGAGAAGCAGGGGATTTAGCTCAGCAGAGTAAGAACCTGGCAAGGGTAGATCATGATTTGGATCCCTGGTACCAAAAACAGAAAAGAGTTAAATAAAAAGAGTCCTGCAGAGTACTCAGGAGCTCTGAGAGCTGACTGACTTGCTTTTAATACACAGACTGAGTGAGCTCTGTGCACTCAGCACTTGCAAGCCTGACTCAGGAGGATTGCCACTAGTTCAAGGCCAATTTGGGCTACATAGTGAGTTCAAAGCTGGTCTGCACACTGAAGAGCATATATAGTGAGACCTTATCTCTAAAAAAAAAAAAGGAAAGAAAAAGGCCAGTCTGTCTGAATATCAATTATGGGACCTTTGTAAAATTATATGATCTGTCTTGGTCTCAGTTTTCTCACCTATAAAACATTCTTATAAAATAGTAGGAATGAAATTCAGCACATTAAATGCATGCATCTCAGCACCTGACATGTCACTCATGTCATCAGCAAGTGCATTTGTTTGCATGTGGGTGGTTGCTCCAAAACAGATCCAGATTCCTGCATTTCTTCCTCTCTCCACCTACCTTCCTGCTACCACCAAGAAAACATCATCTCTCCAGGGGGCTAAGGCAATTAATTCCTAAATGGCCCCTGAAGCCATGCTGATCTTGGTGAAATGCCCACTGCTTCAACTTTCCCTCCAGTGGACAAAAGGCACAGCCCTCACAGTGTCCTCTTCATTCTCAGCACAATCCCCTGGCTCTCTTTACAGCAGCCACTAAGGGCATCTGAGTGGCCCTGCACTTCTCAAGGTCTCTGTACCTGAGACCCCCACTAAGAGGCTCCCTGGGGTTTCAAGGGTAGCTCCTCCCCTGGAATCAGTTCTCTGCCACCCCTGTGACATCACCTCCCTTGTCCAACCCTGGGCATTTACCTGACCTCATTCCCTTATATACTCAGCCTCCTTCACCACTGGACAGCATGTCCAGGAGAACACAGACCTCGTCTTGGGTCACTGCTCTTCCCCCAAAACCAATCCTTGGGGTTGGATCCAGGGGATGCTCAAACCTACTTGTTGAATTTTTTAAAAATATAGGTAAACACTTATAAAATCTGTAAAACACAAAGATTAAAAGGGATAAGTGAAAGCCAAGAGTCCCCGGTGACTGGGTCTCTTTCCGATTTGTGCTTCTGAGTTTTCCTTTAGCTCTCTTCTGAGAACATCCCCCTACTCCTCCACAGCCCTGTGCCTGCACCAGCCCCAGCCTTGGTCCCCAGTCAATCCCAGGAACTGGGAGACAAGAAAAGGAGCGCTAGGGCAGGGAGGAAGGAATGAAGCTGGAGTGTGGCGCCCTCTGGTGGTCACAAACTCCATTCCTCTATTCCAGTCCAATCTTGTCCTGCTACTCTGTTCTTGGAAGGTTAGTTTGTCGCTTTTGTCAGATGGGAAATCAAGTCTGGGTCCTGCCTATGCAGGTGCTTGCTGTCATTTATTGCTATCATCTGGTTCCTGCATCATACAGGAGACACCGAGGCCAGGACTGAATTTTGTCCACCTCTGAGTGTCTCATGGCTAGGAGTAGGGGATCTCTGCCAAAGGCACAGCTTGGAAGTATGTAGGAGGAGGGATCCTGCTCACTGACACCTGCTACTGAAATGCTGGGCTGCCTAGCTTTAGGTCAGAATCCTGTTGTGCTTATCCCAGAGTTTAATTATTCTTGTCATCTCTCACTTGTTTCCCCCCCTCCCCTAGAAAAGGACTTCCCATCAAATAAGCTAGGGCTAAGCAAGTTCCTTTGGCAGGTCAACCAGCCAAATCAGTCAAGTCAGTGTACAGGATCTCTCTGCTTCCTCTTCCTCTTCCTCTTCCTCTTCCCCCTCCTCCTCCTCTTCTTCTTCTTCTTTTTCTTCTTCTTCTTCTTCTTCTTCTTCTTCTTCTTCTTCTTCTTCTTCTTCTTCTTCTTCTTCTTCTTCTCCTTCTTCTTCTTCTTCTTCTTCTTCTTCTTCTTCTTCTTCTTCTTCTTCTTCTTCTTCTTCTTCTTCTTCTTCTTGTTCCTCTGCTTCTTCTTCTTCCTTGATGTTGATATCTCTTTGTCTCAATCCCTGATCCTTTGAGGGTAGAGCTGCAATGAGATTATTACCCCAGAATGTCCCAGTATTGTTTAAGAAGGGAGAAAACTGATTACAACAAATATGGCATCCTAGCTAAAATAGTAAAATTAGCAATAAAAATAGCACCAAGAACAATTTAGAAACTGTCAAACTGTGGATTTTGTACTTCAGAACATAGGAGCAGAGGCTATAATTATATTACAGAACTGATCATAAATTAGGAGACTATATGCAAAGTGTTTCCCTTGGTATAGTGGTGGTACCCTGTGGTGGGGAAATTTAGGGAGGATAGTATATAAAACAAAGCTAACTGATAAGGAAGAAGAAGACAAGGTGGGCAGACAAAGGACAATCATACAAGTTTTGGAAAACTAGAGGAGGGGCTAGGAAAGAAAGGATGAGGGAGTATTTGAGAGATTTTTTTAACTTGGTCTCTGCATTTGGAGTATGTGATTAGTTTTCTGTGGTTGGAGTTCTCGCCAACACTTTAGAAAAGAGAAGAAAAATGAGCCAAAGAAAGAAAAGAAAAAATAAACAAAAAGAAAAAATATATATGAAGAAGAAAAAAAAGTTGAGAGGAAAAGGTCAGTAACTGAGTCCTGGATTCTTCCCAAGCCAGTTGCCAGTACCACAGCCTTCAGTCACCTTTTGGCTCATACTGTTATTGTTACTTCAGACTTTTCACACCACTAGTCTCACCTGTCCATCCTGTATGCCCTAGTTGGGATCTACTATATCCCTGGAATTTCTCCTTTTTCCAAAGCAGTTCATCTTGGTAGTGGCAGTAGTGAGGGGACTGCCTTTCTCTGATGCCAGGCTTCCTGGAGGGGGTGAGTCCAGAGGGGCTTGGCTTTGCTACAGAGGAGGAGAGACTGGCAAACCACAGACCTGCTCTTTGCCTCCAAGTGTCAGGGATTCCGCTCAAGGCGCGTTTATCCGGGGGTGTTTGGCCCTGTATGACCACGCGATGGCGCTGCAGAGACGCCCGGTTCTGGGAAGTTGGGTGCCTGAGGCTCAAGGCCAAAGCTGGGAGACAGTGAGACTGTGATGCCCCATCCTATTGAGCTCCCAGTGTAGTGATGTCCACGCCCTTCCTCTCCTGAGAGCTTCACCCCTGCCGCGTTTTGCAGATGCAAGTCTCACAGGTTCCTCTCTAGCCTTCAGTCTACCGGGTGCCTTGTTATTTTTCAGTAATTCTTGTACCATGGCTCTCCCACAAGGACTTCCTCCTCAAGGGTGGCTTTTTTTTATTTAAAGAGAAAATTTTTTTTAATTTAAAGATAAAAAAAACAGGAAAAGGGTAGGAATGATACAGAATTTTAAAAAAGATAAACAATAAGAAATCACTAGCTGATAAATTACATATTGTCCTCTTAGAAATAGTTGTTCAAGTTACAAAATTAAAACATACAGAGTAGATAGTCACACAGTGAGAGGGTAAACAGCTATACATGCATGAGTCTCTACATATATTTCTATCCTTTCTGTATTAGAGGGAAAAACAAAACATAGCGAGACAAAACAAAACAAATTCCTATAAAAGCATGAAAACAAACAGTCATATAAAACCACAGTACAAGGTGATCTACAATGGTTACTGTGTTGTCTCTTGTTATCTTCAATAGAATTGTCTATATCATCAGGCATATTTGGATATAGCAGTATAATTGAATATAGCAGTACATATCAATATTAGTAAAAACAAAACATTATAGACAATGTAAAACTTCAAAGTCAGGTAATATTCAAACCAGAATGGGTATCCTAGTGAATCTTGTCATCTTCAGTGTAGTTGCCTATACTCTCAGACTTCATAGTATCAATCATAACAGCTTTGAATAAAATTTATCAATACAAAACAACAATCTAACAAATCAGACTCAATTAAGATCAGTCATGGTAAAACAGTGAAAGTTATACAGAGATTCAGATTAAGTTAATAGGAAATTAAGGATGATTACCATACTATATCCTGTTATTTTTGGGATAACTGACAGTGCCCTCAAATCTAGTACAAGTAGACAAACTGGAACAGAATATAATCTATCTAAACAGAGTTGTGTGAGTAATGTGGGTTTTAAAACCTAGTACACTAACTATTAACAATATCTTCTGCCTTATTTTTTTAGACTATTCCTCCCTTTTCACTCCCACAGGGTGCTGTGCATTTTGGGTCCCACCAACTCTCTCAATTTTTAAATTGCAGAGGGGCAACCTGCTATTTACCTAAGTAGTTCCAAACCTTCTGGCTCCTGGACTTGATCTCAAGTTTTATTCCTTTACCTACAAAAGCCTCAAGGTTTTCCTTCATTATAGCTGAGTAATTCTCTATTACACATAAGTATCCTGTCTTTCCATCCTATCTGTAGGTGGTGGTTGAGTTGTCCTTATTTCTGTTTGGCTCTATGTCACATACAGCATTGTTTTCTCATATTTGATTTTCCTTCCATAAATCCTCTCTCAGGTTGATTATATTTCCTATACAGAGCATCTTGATGGACCCTACCTCCTGATCTACTCTGCCTGTATTTTTTTTTTTTAGTGTATCAAGGCCATCTATGTTAGAGATTATAGCCAACCTTCTCTGTCTCATTTCTGCTATGCTATTTTTCTGCCATTGTTTCTCTAGTTTTCTCCATTCTAATGCCTGCCCTGTTCATTGAGGCCTTTCTGCCACTGATCCTGAAAACCTGGTATTTTTTTTTCTCTTTCTCTAGAATGGCCTTCAGTATTCTCTGTAGGGTTTGATTGGTGCTCACAAATTCCCCCAGTTCTTCTTTGTCATGGAAATATCTTACTTCTCCATTAATTTCTAGTGACAGTTTTTCAGGGTACATCAATCTGGGCTGAAGGCTATTTTCTTTCAGGGTTTGGAATACTTTGCTCCAAGCTCTTCTTGATCTGATGGTCTGTGTCGAGAAGTCTGCCATGATCTTGATGGGCTTTCCTTTATAGGTGATCTGTTTCTTACTTTTGGTGTAAGAACCCTGGCCTCTCCTGCCTCCCTCTCTTGCCCCACAGAATTTGGGAGCTCTGGGGAGAGTGTTGGCCAGTGTGGGCATGCCTTCTTCCCCATCTGCGGGAGAACTTTGAACTGTGAGGTGTGGGGTCTCCCTCTGACCTCCCCACCTCCAGCAATTTCACAGCTCTTTCCTGCACTAGCAGGTGGGTGTCACCAGAGCCCAGGACTGTGTTTGGTATGGGGGACCTGAGTGAAAAGATATGTCTCAAGTGCCAGCCTCTTACCCTGGTCCACTTCTCCAGTCATTTGGATTCTCCACTGCTCTTACAGCCAGAGGCTTTCTGTGTGTCTCTCCCTGTTCTGCACCAAGAATGAGAGTACCCTAGGACAGACACTGCACTCAGGTGAATTTATCTTGTCACCACCCCCTGCTGCAACCAGGGATCTGTGCATGCCAGCATATGGGGAAGCCAACCTGGGACAGACAGGCCTGAACATCTTGCCCCTGACCACTACAGCTACCAGAAGCCTGCATGTGCCTAGCTAGGGAGAAGTAGCCCAGGTTAACTGACTGGAGCACCCTACCCCAAACAATGTTGCTGGAGCCTATTCCTGGAGTTTTCTCAGCACGGGACAATAGAGATGACAGTCAACAGACCCACCTGACTAAAGAAGAGGCCAACACCCATGAGGAGAGTTTTGCTTCAGGAATGAAGGTATATTGTCCTACAGAGACCAAGTGAGAGAAAATCTTTGGAGACAGGTTGAGAAGTGGAAGAGTTAAATAGAGATCTGAATTCCTTGGGATTTCACAGGCCATGTATTCCACTGAGGGAGGCCAGGTTTGGAGGGTGAAATCATCAGAGGTGGTCTTAAAGGACACAGTAACAACGGTGGCAAATCTAAGGCATGCGTGCCACAGCAGGCACTCAGAAACCTCTATACTAGCTCTTGAAGTCACCTTAGCATCCCATAAGAAGTTGATCATCAGATAACTGCACATAGGGCAGAGTTGGTACTTTGTGATAGGTAAGTGGGTTTTTGGTTGCAATTTGAGCACTTGGTCTCTAAAAGGTTCACCATCACTGATCTGGTTGTATTTTTGTGCTCTGGCACTGCTGCCTACATCTAGCAGAAACAAGTTGTCTGAAGTTTTATAGCTAATATATGGGTGAACTAAAAATCTTCACTAAAATCATAGATGTCTTAGTTCTGGTTAAGGATATTCATTGTGGTTTCTAGAGGTTGTCAATAGCCAGTTAATATTTGATGCAGCTGATGCCACTAAATTCACCACTGTAGCCAAGGTAACATTCTGGTGATAACAATTTATTTTATCTCTGTGACAATATCTATACATCCTGGGGACCATAAGTTTTTTTTAAATGGTTATACATACACAGGAACATGGGAAAGTGAGACAGCAGAAGACCCTGAAAGTCATCACCTTAGGCAGATGAAGTGGACACAATTGGAGGGGAAAATAAATACTAGGTAGCAAAACTCCATGAAAAATTTATAGAACAGATGAAGAAAATAAATGGACATGAACCAAAAGTCCACCACATATCACTCAAATTATCCAAGGTTGATATAAGGGACATATGTAAAAAATTGGAAAACTTCACCAAATCAGTTCAAATCATAAATGGCTTGAACATTTGGAATCCTCAAAAAGATACCAGGTATAAATACCAAAAAACCCCATGTACAATTCAAAAATTTCAGAAATGACCAATATGAAGACAGTGTCTGAAATTTAGAACAAAATGGTGAACTATAAATTATAAAGAAGTGCTAAGAGAAGCACAAAAAATGACAAAAGATAACTGCAGTTAGAGAAAAGCCAAAAAATAATAGTAGGATTATTAGTACATTTACAGAAATCATAGCAGAAATTTTCCCAAATATGAGAAAAGAGTTCAACATACAAATAAGCAAGGCTACCGGAACATTAAATAATTCCAATGAAAAAAGTTCACCAAGAGACCCTTATTATTAATACTGCTATTATGCTGCTGCTGTTAATTTTTTTTATTTATTTGTACATGTTTGCAGTTCATGTCATTTCGAATCAGCTTGTAGAATGGTTACAGTTGATATAGCAGTATGTTGCTTTCATTTTTAAAATCCCCTTCCTCTTCCATCTCTCCTCATCTACTTCCCATACCCCAATTTTTTTATTCATGTTGATATTATTTGTCTTAGATCATGTTATGGCCTATAATGTTTACATTAATTGAGGGTATTAGTTCCTTTTTCTGATTTCCATTTGCCTGCCTTGTTATCCCTTGTCTTGTTTCCTTGGACCACTTCCCTATTTCACTCAATATTATATTTTCCAGGTGTACCTATTTTCCTACAAATGTCTTATATGTGTCACTCTTTACAGCTGAGTAGCATTCCATTATGTATATAAACCATATTTTGTTTATCCAATCATCTGTCAATGGGTATACAGGCTGCTTCCATGGTTTATTATGAATTGTGCTTCCAAGGTTTATTATGAATTGTGCTACTATAAACATTGGTATACATTCATCACTGTATCTGATGACTTGAGCACTTTGGGCAAGATACCTAGCATGTGGATCACTGGATCATATGGAATTTCTAATTTCAGTTCTGTGAGAAATCTCCATACTGTTTTCCATAAAGGTTGTGCAAGTTTTCATTCCCACCAACAGTGAAGGAATACTTCTTTTTCACCACTGCCATACCAGCATTTGCTATTGTGTGATTTCCTAATGATTACCATTTTTTCTGGAGTAAGATGGAATCTTGATGTTTTAATGACCAGAGACACTGAATATTCTTTTTCACATATTTGTTGACCATTTGCATTTCTTTGTCTCTAAAAGGTTTGTTTATTTTTCTTGCCCATTTCTTGACTGGGTCTTAATATTAGGTAGTTTGATTTTTTTGAGTTCTTTATATATTCCAGATATTAGTCCTCTGGCTGAGGAGTAGCTAAAAAAAATGTTTCTCTGTTCCATAGGTTGACTTGCCAGGCTACTGAGTGATCTTTGACTGTACAGAAGCTTTTAGTCTTATATAATTCCAGATATTGATCCTTGGTGCCATTTCATGTGCAAATGAGGTCTTCTTCATTTTTTGTTTTTTGCCTATTTATCTTCCACCCAGGATAATGTTTCTGTTATAATGTTTATTTGATTGAAAGGGTCTAGTTTCAATCTTCTGGAAATAGATACTCAGTTTTCCCAATACCACTTGTATAAGCTCTCTTTCATCCAACCAATGTTTTGGCCCTTTTGTTAAAGATCATATAGTTGAATATGTCTGGAGAAATTTATGTATACTCAGTTCCATTCCAATGATCCATTTATCTGTTTTTCTTCTAGTATTGTACCATTTTTAACATTATGGCTTCATAGTATAATTTTAAGGCAGACATTGCTTTACTTTATGCTTTGCTCTCATTGTGCAAAGTTACTTTTGCTATTTTGGGTCTCTTCTGTTTTTTAATGAATAAAATTATGGGAAAAGTTTTGATGTTGGACCTTGGTGTGCTGGGAAAACAGGCAGCCACCAGCTTGCTGCACTGGTAAGTGGCTGTGTCTTGGCAAGCCATGGCCACCCCAGGGTTAGAACCATATCAGGGTTTCCTGAGATCCATGACATGCCATGTTGGACCTTAGGATTCTGGGAAAACAGGCAGCAACCAGCATGCTACTCTGAAGGAAGAAGTCAAGATGGTCAATCAGTGAGCAACAAAATACAAAGCCTCTGGGGAGAAACAACTTATATGCCAGAATAAAATATCCTGGAGAGACCCAGACAGAGGTAGATGGATCTTCTTCACACAGAAGAAATTAAAACGTAAAAAAAAGCTTGTCAAATACATCGGGACTACAACTGGAACAGCTAAAAATTATGGGACACAGAGTTTTCACTGCAACCCACCAAGTTTGTGCCAGCCTGAATTTGCACCACCTTGAATCCACACTGGCTGGCAGAGCTGCCCAAACTCATTCCCACCTCCACTCACAGGAACCACAGCAGTATTGAAGCTGGGGATTGGTGAGCTGAACGGAGAGCGGAGCTGGCAAAGGGACCTTCATTAATCCATGGTCAGTGGGGGGAATGAAATGCCACACACATGGGAAGGGTGCGACCAAATGGGTGGGACCAAATGCATGACATGTTGGAATCCGGCAGGAGGAAACTGAACTGGGAACAACAGTGACTTAAGTTGGTTGCTCCCTCCCCGGAGAAGATTTGTGGGATTTGCTTGGACTAGGCTGTGCCCCTGGCCGGGACCCAATGAGCCATCCCAAATCAATTCCCTGTGCCTAGCACACACTAACCAGGTAAAGGCCCCTGAAATTTGGCTGACCCAGTGGGGAGGGACAGGCAGGAGAGAGCAGAGGTCCTTGCCAGTATGCTTCATAGGAACCATTGCCAATAAGGAAGGGGGCTGGGACCTGCACTGTATACCTGTGTGGAGAAAGCTGGGAAGATGACAGGAGAGAGAGGCAAAAAGAGGCCCCCAGCCCAGAACCCTGAGAGCACTGATCCAGGAGAGGGAAAAACAAGGGAGACTGAGGGTGGCAAACATGCAACATCAGACATGGCCTCAATGGACATTAAGAGACATCTTCAGGACCTTATAGATGAGCTCAATACTGAAATATTAAATCAGGTAAAGGAAGATATGAGTAGAGTAATAAAAGAAGTGCTCTCAGAAAGCATCTCTCAGGCAGATACAGATGGTAGAAGGGAGGAACACAAAAAAAGGAGAGAAATATTTGCTAAAGGATATAAAGAAAATATAGAATACATGAAGCAGATTCAAAGAGGCTACCAGGAAATTAAAACCTCATTGAAAGCTGGCAAAACTCCCTAAAAGAAACTAAGGATAGACTATCAAAACTTGAAGACAAGTTGGCAGTGTGTGATCATGAAAGGAAAGATCTCTTAAAAATAACAAGGAAACAGGCAGTAATAATACAAAGGCTAGAAGATGACAAGAGAATCTACAATTTAAGAATAAGAAATGTGAACAAAGAAGCAGGAATACAAACAGGTGAATTACAAAGGCTATTCATGGAAATAATTAAGGAAAACTTCCCAAGCATGGGAAATGAAAATGGCATTCGGTTATGTGAGGCATAAAGAACCCCAGCCACCTACAACCAAAATAGATCTACACCCAGACATATAATAATCAGGATACTAGAAATTCAATATAAAAACAGAATATTAAAAGCCATCAGAGAAAAGGAACAGATTACCTATAAAGGTAAGCCCATCAAGATCATGGCAGACTTCTCCACACAGACCATCAGATCAAAAACAGCTTAGAGCAAAGCATTCCAAGCCCTAAAAGAAAATAACCTCTAGCCCAGATTTATGTACCCTGCAAAACTGTCACTAGAAATTAATGGAGAAACAAGATGCTTCCATGACAAAGAGGAACTGGGGGAGTTTGTGACCACCAATCCAACCCTACAGAGAATACTGAAGGACATTCTAGAGAGAAAAAAAAATAGCAGGATTTTAGGAACAGTAACAGAAAGGCCCCAATGAGTGGGGGCAGGCAGTAGAATGATGGAGAAAACTAGACAAATGAAGGCAAAAAAAAGTAATGCAGAAATAGGCACAGTAGCATGGCTAGAATGTCTAACATAGATGGCTTTGATACACTATATTGTTAATAGTGCACCAGGATTTAAAACCCACATTACTCACATTACTCTGCTTAGATGTATTATACTCTGTTCCAGTCATTCTACCTGTACTAAATTTGAGGCACAGACAGTTATCCTGAAAATAACAGGATATAGTATGGCAATCATCCTTAATTTCCTATTAACTTAATCTAAAACTCTGTAAAACCTACACTGTTTTACCACGACTGATCATAATCAAACCTAGCTTGTTATATCGCTGTTTTATATTGATAGATTTTATTCAAAGCTGTTATGATTGATAGTATCAAGTCTGAGAGTATGGGCAACTGCACTTAAGATGACAAGATTCACTAGAATATCCACTATGGTTTGATTATTACCTGCCTTTGAAGTTTTATACTGTCTACAATATTTTATTTGTAGATTACCTTGTACTCTGGTTTTATCAGACTTTTTGGTTTCATGTTTTTATAGGAATTTGTTTTGTTTTGTCTAGCTCTGTTTTGTTTTTCCCTCTAATACAGAAAGGATAGAAATATATGTAGAGACTCATGCATGTGTAGCTGTTTACACTCTTACTGTGTGAATATCTACTCTGTATGTTTTAATTCTGTAACCTGAACAACTATTTCTAAGAGGACAGTATTAATTTATCAACTAGTGATTTCTTATTGTTTATCTTTTCTTTGAAATTCTGCATTATCTCTACCCTGTACGTGCTTTTGTTTCTCTTTAAATAAAAAAGTGTGGCAAAAGTGTAGATTCTTGAGAAACAATAGCAAACTATCACCAAACTAAACTTAAGCAGAGAAATTATAAAGATGTCAGCAGAAATCCATGAAACTGAGATCTCAAAGACTATTAAAAATCAATACATTGAAGAGCTGGTTCTTTGAAAGATTAAACAAAATGCAAAAGCCCATAGACAGTCTCATCAAGAAAGGGAGAGAATATACCCAAATCAATGCAATCAGAAATTTTAAAAAAGGTGAAATCACAACAGGCACTGTGGAAATTTAGAAGATAGTAACTACTTTTAAAAATTATATTCCAACAAATTTGCAAATTTTCAAGAAATGAAGAGATCCCTAGATACATAAAAACTACCAAAAATAACCTAAGAACATATAAATATGCTTTAAAACAATTATGATTTATGTTCCTGTGGCCTCCCAAGCCTCATGTAATCATGGATGTAGCTGAGTCTGGTGTTTGTGATTGGTTCATTGTCCAGCACTGGGGTTAATGGTGTGAGTGCTACATCCCCCCAGGGGTGGAACTGGTATATACTGAAAGGTAAGAAGAAGATGTGTATGTCTCTCTCTTGCCCAGTTTGCAGTTTGTTGTTTTTTGGGTGCCATAAACAGTGGTCCTGCCATGCCACCCTGACTTGCAGCCAGCTGAGTATGGATTAAAACCTCAAAAATTGTGAGAAATAAAACTCCTATTCCCTAATTTTGGGCATCAGGTATTTTGCCTCAACAACAAAAGAAAAGTAACCAAGAAAACAACCCAGTAACATTCAATGAAATTGACACAGTAATACATAACCCATCAATAGGAAAGCCCAGGATCTGATGGATTCACCACTTAATGAAGGTCATGGAAGTCCCTAAGAAGAGCTAGTTTGTATGTACTGGTCACTGATAGAGAAGATGCAGCAGTGCTAGTGTTTGGTTTACCTGGAGCCCTAACCCAGTGTGAGCCTGAGGAGGAGACATAGCCCCAGGAAGAGGAAGACTGAGTGTTTGGGGAAAGCCACCAGGCCCAATAAGAGGACATGGCAAAGTTGCAGGTGAGTGAGTCTGTCCTTTGGGCTGGGAAGAGAGGCATGGAAGGGAAGAGGAGATGGGAAAGAGGGGCCTAAGAAGAGCATACTATTCTTGCTCTACTTGGTGGAGGTCATGCAGGAGAAGGAAGAGCTTAAGAAACATGTAGATGAGCTGAACAGTGCTGCCTAAAGCTCTCTGGGGACCCATGTGCAATCACTGAGTCAGTCCAGCACCCAGGCAGCAGAAGCTGTGAAGAGTGGGGTTCACACTTGTGAAGAGCCCTGTGAATGAGCCCAGTCCACTGTTCCCCTGGCCATGGCAGAAGATGTTGTACAGAGGCTAAGTGTCTGAGCTTGTGTTGCAGGGCTAAATGACATCTTCTGGGCCTAACACCTGGACGCTGCTCTTAGATCATGAGGGGTCCACCATGTGTGCTCCAAAGGTATAATACCCTAATGTTCCACATACTAAAGCCTGAATTAATAGGGAAGGAATGCAAGGTTAGTCTCTGAGGGTGTTCATCTGTGATGCTGGTTCTCCTTTCCATGCCCTGCTTCCTAGACTGTCAACATCAAGCCAGTTCTTCCTGTCAGAAGCTGCTTGGTGCCCCTGTAGCCCCATGCCCATGGCCTTAATTTGTGGTCCTATCTCCTAGTGGTAAGAATTTTTGGATCCTTTTTGTAAGAATACTTTGTGGACAGTGCCATAGACTTCATGTTACATCACACCATTCACTGTGGCTGGCAACTGACAACCTGATGCCTCCACAGTCGGGGTTACATTTTTTCATGACCAACAGGTTGACTTACAGATGATACTTTGGTGTCCTGTGACTACCCCATTTGGTAACATTTCCCTGGTGGTTTTAGTAACTTTTGATATTTGTTGCCTAGATCAATTATTTCATTTCAACTCTAGTGAGATTGAGATTCGTGAGTTGCTTGGCTCCTATAATCATGTTTTTAGCTGGATTTTTCTATAAGGAAGACCTTTCCATCCTCATTCTTAATTGGTCATTCTGAAATGTAGCTCCTTAAGCAAAGACAGAACATTTTCTTCTTTTTCTTTAATAACCACTTTTCAGGGGAGGGGCAGAGGGTAAAAAAGATGTATAATATAAATGTGCCAAATCCCTGCAAGGCTTGTGATCATTATGTAATAAAAACATGTACTAATAAAATAGATAATTTGAAATAAAGATAACCACATTTCAGAATTAAGATGTGGCATCATCATTTTCTTCAGTGTTCATACTCATTTGGTTTGCCTTTTCTTAGAGTACTATCACCACAAGGTAATGGATTTTTCTTTTCATTCAGTGTTTCTTCAGTCAATTGCTGTTCTTCCTTCTCCTCCTCCTTCTCTTCTTCTTTCTTTATGCTAGGGATCAAATATGGACATTGTGCATGCTAGGCAAGGGCTTCACTACTGAGTGACAGAACAGCCTTTGCTGTTGCCCAGGCAGGACTCAAACTTGTAGTTTTCTTGCCTCAGCCTTCCTAAGTGATAAGATTACTGGTAAGCATCATATCATACCCTGCTGACTTTTTGTTTGTGTTTTTGTTTCTTATGAGGTGAAAAATACCAGATCATTTTTGCATGCTGCTGGAGAGGATTCAGGAGAAAGAGAGAATACAGTGTTATAGAGCCTGGGGCTTCTTGCTGGGCTGGAATGTGAAAAGGTAAGGGACAGGGAGCAGACAAATTGTAAGGTAGGAGATGTGATGGATAAAGGTGGATACAGAGTCGTTTCCAAATTTCTGTTTTCCTCATGGACAGGAATCAAGGTAACGTGTTGATTGTGGGTGGGAAGGAAAGGCCTTTGGAAGTTTGAGGAGATAGTGAGAATGATTCATTGCCTCTCCAAGTCTGTTTTGATGTCTTTTGAGCTGATGTATCCATTCTTTTGATCAAGAAATTCAGCATCACAGAGCTGGTAATTACAAACAGATGAGGACCAAAGCAAAGAATTATATTCCAAGTTAGATCCCAATTGATTCCAATGGTTAGATTTGTGTTTAGGTGTAAGGTTTAGTGTTAGGGTTAGAATGGTAACTAGGACTAGGTCTGGGGCTATGCTTGGACTAGGATTAGGGTTCCACCAGAGAATAGGGCTAAGGTTAGAGTTAGGCTTAGGTTAGGGTTAAAGTTATTGTTAGGTATAGGGCTGAGGCTGGGACTAGGGTTGGACCTAGGGCTTTCATTGATTCAGTATTATGGTTAAGGTTAGGTTTTGGGTCAATGTTAGGTATATAGTCCATGTTAGCATTGTGATTCCACATAGGTTAGGATTATAGTTAGCATTACTGTTAGTGTTAGTGTTATGAACCCACAAGTTTGGGGGTTCTATATATGGTTGAGACCTTGTTCCATGGCTAGGGTTTCACCAGAGTTTGGAATATTGTTACTGTTAGACTTAAGGCTAGTAATAGGGTTATGGCCTGGGATAAGGCTACAGTATCACCAGGGTTAAAGTGAGAGTTTCATTTTTGGCTGTGTTTAGGGCTACAATAAGGCTAGATCCAGCCTATAGCTGTAGTTTCAGTATGATTTGGTTATGGTTAGTAACTTTATCATTATTCTTCCACCAGGATTATTATTATAATTTGTGTTACCTTTTGGCTTACATTATTGTTAGGACTAGGGCTAGAGTTCCACAAAGATTAGAGTTAAGTTTTGCTTAAAGAAGGGGAACAAGCCAGTGCTGAGAGGGGCGGTAGGCCCGCACAGCTGTGAGCAGAGTTTCAGCTCGTGCAGTGACAAGGAAAGTTCCTGTGCACCGGCATTGGCATGGGGGAGTTTGGGACATTACTCCTGGTGCTGGAGTATCCACCCAGCCCCCTAAGACACTGGACTAGCCTGGAGAGGTTTTGCAGGCTTGAGTGGACCACACACAGCTACCTCTTTTCAACCAGGGGAACAAGCAGGTGCCGAGAGGGTAGGTAGGCATGCGTGGTGGTGAGCAGAGTTCCAGCTTCCTGGTACTGGCCTGGGAGATTTTGGTACACTGTTTCCAGTGCTTGGGTGCCCACCCAGACCCAAAAAACAGTGGAATAGCCTTGAAAGTCTTCATGGGCTTAAGTGGACCATATCCAGTGATGTTCATTCAACCAGGGGAGCCAAGGCTTATGAGTCCCAGGAATTGAGGGCACAGGAGGTGATTTCCAACATGCCCAGGGAAGGTTTTGGAACATTGCTTGAAACATGGAAATATAGCAAAATGACAAAACAAAAAACCAAATTGCAATCTCAAACCTCCAGCCCATGCCAAGAAAGCCTGGGAGGCACATATATAGAAGAAAATACTAGTCATACATCTGAAATGCCTGAAATGATATCAACTGAAATAAGCAAGTACAGGAAGCTATAAAGGAATTCAACTAAAAATAATCTCCCAGGTAAAAGAAGAAATGATAAAAGTAGTGAAAGAACTAGTCAATGCATCTAAGAAGACACAGCTAAAAAATTAGAGGAACAAAGCAAAAAGATAGAATCCCTGAAATAAGAGTATAAGAAACAAACAGAATACATGAAGCAGGTTAAAAGAGATATACATGAAATCAAAAATTCTATTGAAGTTGCCAAAACTGCCTCTATGAAAGTGAAGGTAGAATTTCAGATCTCAAAGATAAGATAGCAGCAAGGGAACAGGGAAGGAAAGATCTTTTTAAAATAACAAGGAATCAGGAAATAATTGAACAGTTGCAAGATGATGCAAAGAAAACAACACAAGGTTAATAGGGATAAATGAAAAAGGAGGGGACAACACAAATGATATCAAGAGTCTATTTACAGAAGTAGTACCTGAAAACTTCCCAAACTTGAGAATGGAAACTGAGATACAGATTAGTGAAGCATATAGAACTCCAAATAGCCATAACCAAAATAAAAATACACCCAGACATGTAATAATCACCATCCCAGAAATCCAACATAAGAACAGAATATTAAAAAACTGTTAGAGAGAAAAGACAGGTCACCTATAAAGGAAAACCTATCAGATTCACAGCAGACTTCTCAACACAAACAATGAAGTCAAGAAGAGCATGAAGTATTTCAGATCCTAAAGGAAAATGACTTCCAACCCAGATTGCTGTACCCTGCAAAACTGTCCTTCAAAATGGATGGAGAAATAAGATATTTCCATGACAAAGAACAGCTGAAGAACTTCATGATCACCAAACCAATCCTGCAAAGAATACTCAAAAACATCTAGATACACTTAGGAAAAAACCACTAACCAAGATAGACAAAGAGAAGAGAAAGATAAAGATACAACAGCATAAAGATAACATGTCAACAATAAACCAATATACAACAGTTATAACCATTAATGTAAATGGCCTCAATTCACCAGTTAAAAGAAACAGACTGGCAGAATGGATCAAGAAACAATGTCCAACCATATGCTGTCTACAAGAAACCCATCTAACTCAAAAGGAAATTCATAGACTGAAAGTCAAAGGATGGAAAATGATACTTCATGCAACTCAAAAAAAGAGCAGGGGCAGCTATTCTGTTTGCAGACAATGTGAACTTCAAACCAAGAAAGGTCCAAAGAGATAAAGAAGGTCACTACATATTAGTTAGGGGAAAACTTCAAGAGGAAGAGATAACAATCTTAAATATATATGCACCAAATTCCAGAGCACCCCACTACACAAAGCAAGTATTAACAAAAATAAAAAATCAAATAAGCAATAACAGAATTATAACAGGAGAACTTAACATGCCACTGACACAAAGGGACAGATCAACTAGACAGAAAATCAGCAAAGAAATAATAGAACTGAATCATACTTGTGAACAAATGGACTTGACAGATATACACAGAGTGCTAGAGCCAACAATATCAGAATGTACATTCTCAGCAGTATATTGGCCATTCTCTACAATAGACCATATACTAGCCCACAGAACATATTTAATTAAATGCAAAAGAATTGAAATTATCCATGATTTTATCAGATTATAGCACCATGAAACTGGAAATTAATGATTTAAAAAACTGCAAAACCCCCACAAACACATGGAAATTGAATAATACACTGTTGAGCAAACAATGGGTCACAGAGGAAACTAAAGAAGAAATTAAACAATATCTACAAGCAAATAAAAATACAAATACCACTTACTGGAATCTGCGGGATGCAATGAAATGTTCCTCAGAGGAAAATTTATTGCACTGAGTTCCCACATCAGGAAAACACAACAAACAGAAAGAAGCAACCTGACATTACACCTCAAACATCTAGAAAAATGAAGAGCAAGCTAAGTCAAAATCCAAAAGAAGGGAGGAAATTATAAGGATCAGACAAGAAATTGATGCAATAAAGACTGAGAAAATAATACAAAGAATCAATGAATCAAAGAGTTGGTTCTTTGAAAGAATAAATAAAAGTGACAAGCCCCTAGCCAACCTAATTAAAAAAATGAAAGAAAAGACTCAAATTCATGCAATATGGAATGAAAAAGGTGAAATCATTACCAACTCTGTAAATACAGAAGATCATCAAATCTTGTTTTGAAAACCTCTACTCTCATAGTTTTGATAACACAGAAGAAATGGACAGATTCCTAGAAACATATGAACCACCAAAGCTGGATCAAGAAGATGTAAAACTGCTGAATAACACAATTTCTATTAATAAAATTGAAAATGTAATTAAGCACTTACCAACAAAGAGCCCAGGCCCAGATGGATTCACTGAGGAATTCAACAAGAAATACAAAGAAAACTTAACACAGATACTCCTCAAATGGTTCAATGAAATTCATAGAGAAGCAATTCTCCCTAAGTCATTCCTGGAAGCAAATATTACTTTAGTACCAAAATCTGAGAAAAACCCAACTAAAAAAGAGAACTACAGGCCAATCTCCTTAAGGAACTTAGATGCAAAAATTCTCAATAAAATATTAGCAAATGCAATGCAGCAAATCATCAAGAAGATAATACACCATGACCAAGTGGGATTCATCACAGTCATGCAGGGATGCTTCAGCATAGGTAAATCAATAAATGTAGTCCAACATATCGATAGAGCCAAAAGTAAGAATCACATGATCATTTCTATAGATGCAGAAAAATCTTTTGATGTGATCCAACACCCATTCATGATAAGTACCTTACAGAGAATTGGTATAGATGGTCTTTACCTCAATATGATAAAGGCCATCTATGACAAACCAACTGCCAGTGTCATATTAAATGGCCAAAACCTGAAAGCCTTTACCATAAAATCAGGCACAAGACAAGGATGTCCCTTATCACTGCTCCTATTCAACATAGTACTGGATATACTAGCCAGAACAATTAGACAAGAGAGAGAAATAAAAGGAATAAAGATAGGAAAAGAGGAAGTTAAACTATCATTATTTGCAGGTGACATGATACTCTACATAGAAGGCTCCCAAAACTCCATCAAAAGACTCCTAGATATAATAAAATCAGCAATGTAGCTGGATACAAATTCAATACTTAAAAATCAATAGCATTCTTATATACTAACAACAAAGTCATGGAGAGAAAAATAAGAGAAGCTACACCCTTCACACTAGCATCCAAACAAATGAAATACTTAGGAATTAATCTAATGAAGGAAGTAAAAGAGCTATACAGAGAAAATTATAATACCCTGAAAAAAGAAATCAAGTAGAACCTCAGAAAATTTAAAGACATCCCTTGTTTATTTATAGGAAGAATAAATATTGTGAAAATAACCATTCTCCCAAAGTTGTTATACAGATTCAATGCAATCCCAATGAAAATAACTCTAACATACCTCACATACCTAGAGAAATCACTACTAAAATTCATCTGGAACCAGAAGAGACCTAGAATAGCAAAGGCAATTCTAAGCACCAAAGGCAATGCTGAAGGCATTACAATCCCTGACTTGAAGTTATACTACAAAGCTACTGTAATAAAATCACCATGGTACTAGAATAAAAACAGACCTGAGAATCAATCAAATAGACTAGAAGATACAACTACAAACACACTCAACCACCTTATCTTTGATAAAGGGGCCAAACATTTTCAGTGGAAGAACAATAGTCTCTTTAATAAATGGTGCTGGAAAAACAGGCTATCCATATGCCAAAAACTAAAACTAGACCCATGCCTATCACCATGTACTAAACTAAAATCTAAATGGATCAAAGATCTAAATATTAAAACAGAAACACCAAATATGTTGGACAACAAAGTAGGTAAAAATCTTGAAGACATAGGGGTAGGGAGAGAATTCATGAACAAGAAACAAACTGCATGGGAAATACTTCCCAGAATCAATAACTGGGATCACGTCTTATTAAAGAGTTTCTGCATATAGAAAGAAATCTCAAGCAGAGTGAAAAGAAAACCTACAAACTGGGAAAAAATCTTAGTGAACTGTCCCTCAGATAAAGGACTTTTGTCTAGAACTTATAAAGAATTCAAAAAATCAGACCCCCGTTTTTCAAAGACACAATCCAAAAATGGGCATCCAAGATGAAGGCACAGTTCTCAGATGAAGAAATATGAGTAGCAAATAAGTACATGAAGAAATATTCATTATCATTGATCATTAGAGAAATGCAAGTTAAAACTACACTGAGATTCTGTCTCACTCTGGAAAGATTGGCCAGGATCAACAAAACTACCAACAACAAATTCTGGAGAGGCTGTGGGGAAAAGGGAATTCTTCTGCACTGTTGCTGGGAGTGTAGACTGGTACAACCACTGTAGAGGTCAGTCTGGAGATTCCTCAAAATGCTGGGATTGTAAGTCCCATTTGATCCAGCTATTCCACTCCTAGGCATATTCCCAGAAGAACTGAAAACATCATACCACAGTGAAATATGTATACCCATGTTTATATCAGCACAATTTGTAATATCCAGATCTTGGAAACAACCTAAGTGCCCATCAACTGAGTAATGGATAAAAAAATTGTGGTACTTTTATACAATGGAGTACTACTCAGCTATAAAGAATTATCACATAGAGACATTTATAAATAACTGGATGCAACTTGAGATCATACTCATAAACAAAATAAATCAAACTCACATGTATAAATACCATATAGTCTCCTGGTGTAAGAAATGGTAAGAATACATGAGACTATGCTAATCATGGTACCCCATTTTATTGCTTTGAAGACTTGTAATGTTTTCATTCATTGGTTGGAATGGTTTTATTCTGTTTTATTTGACCTTATTATGTGTGATGGCATGAACAGCTATTTTAAAGAAAACAAGACATAATGACATTGCCGATTTAATATCATCTTGCTTTGAATTCCTACCATGCTTTTGTTCTTCTATTACCATTGGTTCTGTCATGTTGTATCTTACTGGATTTTAATATGTGTAATAAGATAAACATTTTTTATGGAAAATGAGATATTATAGTAGCCATTGTTCATTTTCTGTTATTTGGTTCAGAATGCCTTGTAATAGTTTCATTCTTTTGAATGCTTTTATTCTATTTTGTTATGTTTGATATTATTGATTGTGAAGCTATGCTCAACTATTTCAAAGAAAGAGATATTATGATAGCTACTGTCGATATCCTATTGTCTTGTTGTGAGGTGCTGTGTTGCTTGTATTGTTCTGTTCTGATCTGCATTGTTCTCTCCTCTTTTGTTTTATTTTCTGTAAAATAAAGTTTTTAAAAGTTTAGCATAAAATTAAGTTTATTTTAGACTTGGTGTTAGGGGTAGGGCTAGCACTGAGTCTCATGTTTGTCATGGTTATGATTAGTGTCAGTGTTGCTGTTAGTGTTAGAATTATTATATTAGTGTTTTTATTGTTAGTGTTCCACCAGAGTTAGTATTAAGATTGGCTTAGGATTAGGGCTAGAGTTTGAGTTACAGCTATGGCCAGGGCTAGAATTATACTGGGGTTAGTTTTAAAGTTAGAGATAGGTCTAGAGTTTGGATTTCTCCAGGTTTATCATTAGGTTAGGTAAGGATTATTTTAACACCAGTATTAGAGTTAGCCTTAGTATTAAGGTTAGGGTTATACTACGGTTAGTGGTAGCATTTTTCCAGGGTGACATTTAATGTTTGGAATAAGGGGATGCTTGAAGCCAGGGTTAGATCTCCAATTTCAGCATATATTAGGCTAGAGTTAGTTAGTGTTATGATTTTATTGCTGTGTTTTGGTGTGCTGCAGTATTCTTCTGGAGGTTGTTTCAGGTTCATTTTGTCCTAAGCAAACAATTGATCAAGACAAGCACAAAAAGTATTAATATTTTACAACTCATAAGGGTAGACCAGAAAAAAAAAAACAGTCTCTGTGGAATGAGTTTGGCCAACTAAAATTCAGAAAAAAGTTATTTACAGTCTAATGGTGATGATGTTCACCTTCCTTTCTTTCTTTCTTTCTTTCTTTCTTTCTTTCTTTCTTTCTTTCTTTCTTTCTTTCTCTTTCTTTCTTTCTTTCTTTCTTTCTTGTTGTTTTGTTTTGTTTTTGTATTTTGCACACTGACATCACCTTTAGGTCACCATATGGAAAACCTGCTCAAGTTCTCACATGAAATCAATGTGCAGGGTTTTGGGACCTGATCTGAGTATATGTCGTGGGGTTTTCTAATGAGCATGTCACAAGAACTTTCTCAACTAGTCTTTCACACCCTCTTGGATTTTGTATGTAACAGGCCATGCCTACTTTCCTATCTAAACTTGCCACATCCTAGCCTCCTGCCTGATTTCTCCCTAAGAGACACATAATCCCCATATCCTTTACTGGGTCCCAAGGAGTCGAGGTCTTCATATAGGAGCTTTCTGCTGGAAGTGGCTGTATACTCTACAAATTAGGATTAGGTGCTCTCTGATTAGGTTGGGATATTGTAGCCCAATGGCTGGGTAGATGAAAAGAGACAGTGAGAAGGTTTAAAGATTGTTGTGCTGTCTGTTCAATGAGAAAAAGATAGCAACCTGACTATTAGGTTGGAAGTTAGAGCCCAAATGTGAGGGGCAAGTCCAGATTCCACACTTCCTTTGGAGGAGAAAGTATGGCAAAGGAAGGTGTGTGCTAATTTGTTGAGAGACTGACAGCCATGAACTTAACAGCATCCCATTTGTTTATCAGTACTCAGAGCAGTACTGAAATCTCACTTTTAAAAGAGAAATCTTAGGTTGTCCAGAGGTTCTTCTGCATTTTATTTGTTCTAGATTATTCAAGTGTTGCCAGCCTTATTCTAGAAAGTTGAAAGGATTTATCTACCTCTGCCACATTACTGCATGGATATGGCCAATGTCACTGAAAAAGGGCTCTTCCATTTGGGTTTTAATTGGTCAGCATTAGTAGTTTCATATATTTTCTCTACTATGATTTTGTTTGGAATTACATTGATATTCTAATATAAATCAAGCATCCATTTCAGGGGCCAACCTTATATGTAATATATTTAATATGATACTGGATTCCTTATATTTATGTTGAGTTAAGGAGCATTTCTTCTATGTTAGTGGATAACAAAGTCATATAACTTCCCTTCCTTATAATGTTTTCAAGCTTTTATGAAAATATTCTAAGAATATGGTCTTTCAAAATTTGATAAAGAGATTGGTTACTTTCATAATTTTTACAAGTTTTAGTTGGTAGTAATATGCAAGAACCCATTCCTCGAGAGGAAATTTTAAGACAAATTCTTTCTACTGCCCAAATCTCTATAAGTATGCATCTCATCTCCCCTCTCAACACTGATTACTGAAGCATTTATTTTCAACAGCTGAACATAAAATAAACTTTCATAATCAATAAAAAGGAAGGGTTTATAAGTAAAAGTGAAAATTGGCTCTTAAGAGCACAAAATGACCCTTATTTCATTATTAAGTTGAACAGAAAACATTGATACACAGCTTTCTCTATTTCTGAGCAACAGAAGCTTTGTATTCGTGAAAAGTGACTCCATGATTTCCGTTTCTTAATGATTCCTTTCTCTAGCTTTTTCACAAAATCCATGCAAATTTCTTGATTTTGTAAATAATCACTAGGAATGAAGCACCATAAACTATACCTTACAATCTTTCAAATTCTCACAAATAAGTTCTTTGCACTCCTTTTTTGTGGGAAAGTGATTGCCATTAACACTCAAATACTCCTGATAATTTTCTTGGGAGCAGCACATTTAAGAAATACTGGGTACCAGCAAGTGACCAAAGTGGGTGATGACTTTGCCTTCCTCACATGCCAGTTGTTTCTCTCCTATTCCTCTTACAGTTTTACAGCTGCAGTTTTCTTAAATGGTGGAGTTTCTTGGCAGATACACTCATGAATATACTCAGCAATATAGCACACTTCTCTGAGCACAATGAATCTCACTTCCTGCACACTATTTTTCTTTTTAACTTTCTTTACAGCTAAGGATAAATTTGAACAGGTGATGTGAAGGTATAGTAATAAGAATCCAAGGTGTTTTCTCTCATATACATATGGTACCTGGTCAAGTGCTGAAAATTAATCATTTCTCCCTGGACAGAGCAAAATGTGCTCATATTGCAGCTGAGAATGGTGGTGCGTCCTCTCTGCCTTCCATATAGACTCTGAAATGAGTATAGACACAAGGCCAGACTTGTACAGGAAGCTGCAGAGTCCTCTTCTCCTTCCATTGATTGCAGTTCTTTCCTGCCACTGCCTCAAGCACACAGATGAGCATTCTTTGCTCTTTCACAGTAACAAATGAGAGAAGACATCTGTGATCTTCAAAAGTGAGAAATATCACCATCTTTCAAGTGAATCATTCCTGGGTGATGATATTAATGGAGATGTATTAAATTTCCCTCAGAGAAGCTTGTTTGTCAGTCATGAAAGCTTTCCAAGGTGGATGTCAAAAAGAATGTAAATTCTCTTTTAGCATTTTCCTCCATGCATCTTTAGTTTATCCTGTTGCTGCTTGAGATGTTCTTTTTCTTTTTTTCCAGATGTGGCATTGAAAATGTGAGCTACTTCTGCCCTTTTGTCTGTAGTTTTGTTGTTGTTGTTGTTGTTTAGTCATTGATTTAGCAACCTGGCATATCTCTGATGGAAGCTTGTTTACTCCTATGTTTAATGAGATTTTTGTCCATGATATGTTACACCAGTTAGGTGCCTTCACAGCACCATAACTACTAAGGGTTGTATAACAGAATCACCCTTGTAATGCCCAGAGTTCCTATATGATTTTCTGATCTTTTTAACTGTGTTGGATGAAGCAGAGTGGTGTCATGTTAGATGACTAATTTTTCCTTTGCTTCATGAGATGTTCCTATTTGTCAATAGATATTTTCTTAGACAATAATATGTTCCTATAGAACTAAGTTTTATCACTTATATAGAGTACAGTACAGTACAATATTTGGAGTACGTGTTTACCTAGCACAGATTTATGTGATTTGTGAAACTCAGAGACTGTGGAATGATTCACCATACTTTTGTCATCTCTCTACAGAGCTGAAAGAAGTGCTTGATCTTGACTGCATTGAGTGTTGTCACTCTCTTTGTTTAGTGCTCTGAAGGAAGGTCAATCGAAGATTATTTACCAGTGTCAGGCAATGACCCAATGATACCAAGGTACACTGTATTTTACATTAACATGTAAGAAGTATGCACATCTGTCATACCATAGTCATTTTCTTTGTAGGACCACACTTACCTACATAGTCATAAATCAGTGAATTCCTATCCTGTCAGTTGTTAGAAGATTTGAGTATTTTCCTTGATCACTTTTAGAATTTTAGGTGCTGTTTAAGATCCAACTTCTTAAAGCAATATTAAACTATATCCTGAATTTTAGAAAATCACATGAAAAGATTTTGAACTCATATGTTAATTTGCTTCATCAAATTTTTTAATATATAAGTGTTGTTATATATTTATTACCATTATTCACTTTAATATGAGTTTTGTATGTTTTGAAACCTACGTGAAATCGATGATTAAGAAATAAGTGCATGTGTTATATAAACAAATGAAATATACCACTCTTTACTGAGTTGTAATTTATGACAGGATGTGGTTCAAAACACCAAAAATAACCAGATAGTCTGATTTAAATGTTTTTCTCCCATGAAGCATCATAAGGAACATTAATTTGCTGTATTTGTGAATGCAGATACAGAGAAAATAACATAATGGATTGGACTTTGAAATCTAAAAAGTTTTAAAATATCTTATAAAATGTGAGAGATTTGTTACAGAGTTATTATGGGAGCCCAGAAAGGGGACTCATAATACTTCTATGATGGGTAAGAGGAGAAAAAGGTGACAGGGTGATTAGGAACCCAAGAGAGGCCATGAGGAAACCAATAGGGTGTCAGGGAAGGTGACTACTGAAATGGGGGAAGTACTCCTCAAGATGAACCCACATAACCCAGTAAATTATACTATTGGTTGAGATTAATTAAAGAGATAATATTGTGATATTTTCATGTGCTTTTCTTCTCAGATATTATGACATAATTCTTCCTGTAAGAAGATGAATAAAAACAGCAAATTTTTCAGATTTATTAACACACAATGCCTGTTTTTCTTTGAAGTCAGCATTGAAATCATAGCTAGCATAATATTGCTTCTCTTTTATGTCCTCATATTTATTCTGGAGCAAGGGCCCAAGTCCATCAATTTGATCATTTCCCACCTGACCTTTATTCACACTGGAATACTGGCAAGTGCATGTTTGATAGCTGTAGATATTTTTAAATTTCAGGAGTTAATGTATGAAGTCAATTTAAATCTGTCCTATATTTGTACAGGATGATGAGAGTCCACTCCATCTATACCACTTGCCTACTGAGTATCCTCCAGGCCATCACCCTCAGCCCCAGGAGCTCCTGTCTGGCAAAGTTCAATCAGAATTCCCTTGCATCAGAACCACTGTTGTTTCCTGTTTTTATGGGTTTGCAACAAACATAAGTTTTTTAATCTCCATTATTGCCACCCCTAATGTGACTTCCCATGACCTTATGTTTATCACTCAGTCATACTCCCTTTGACTCATTAGTTGGTTACTTAAGTATATAAGTTTCTCTTTCATGACATTGTGGGAAATGTTTTTTATAGGGTTAATGGGATTCTCAAGTGTGTACATGGTGATTCTTTGTACATGCACAAAAGATAGTCCCAGCATCTTCGTAGCACCAACTTGTGTCCAAAAGCATCCCCAGAACCAAGGGCCATTCAGGCTAATTTATTGCTATTCAGTATCATTATTGTCATCTATACTTTGTACTGTGTTAGCACCTCCACATCTGGAGTGTTTTGAAAAAATAAACAGATTCATCATTGTGTCCTCATGGCTGGTTGGAAATTGCTATGTCACAATTAATCCTTTGCTGCTAATCAGTACTGAAAAAGAAATGATCAAGTGTTTAATATCCATGTTTCAGGAAGTCAGTTAATATTTATTTGTCAGTGATAGATAATTTCTCCTATTTAAGGCAAATGTCTTAAATTTCTATTGGAACTTTGATATACAGAATTATGCTTTTTGTTTTAAACATATTTACTTTAATACATGTGACTGAGCAGTATAGCACAGATAATTTGACAGTATAACTCTCAAGAAATACATGCCTCAATTCTAAAGAACTAAAACTGTCACCTGATTTCAAACTCTAAAGAATATGGCACATTACTGCTTTTTAGGAACAGCTTAGGATAGTAAGAAGAAGCCTGAAGAATGCATTACACATCTTCAGAAAAAAACTAGGGTTTATATTGTAACATATAATACTTGTATAGATATTTATCAATTTGTATATTTTTATATATGAAGTTTCTTTAATTTCAGTTACACCTTATAAACCCTATTTTAAGAATGGTACAGACAAACATGTAAACTGTGTAGGCACTTTGATGACTTTAATAATTTATTAAATAGAATGTGTTTATTGCCTCTAAGTAACAAGAGAATAAAAAGTAACTGCATGAGATCATTGTTACCACTGTCTTTACATAGACTTATATAAAGATGTCCAAAAGTTCCAAAATGTAATATTATTATAGTCTTTAAATTATTGTGTTCTTTGTTCTCTATATATTACTTAGATGGACTTATAGCAGTACATAACCACAGAGAGCAATAGGATTCATTTTCCATTCCCTTGACCAATTTATACATGCTTATAAAAATCTACATTATAAAAACAAATGGATTTGCCAGAATAAAACACCCTGGATAGACTCAGACAGAGGGAGATGGATCTGCTTGACACAGGAAGAAATTAAAAATTAAAAAGCTCATCAAATACTTTGGGACTACAAATGAAACAGCTAAAAATTAATTACGGGAAACAGTGTTTTCATTCACAGCAACCCACCAAGTTTGCAAAGGCCTGAATCTGCATCGGCCTGCAGAACCACCTAAACTTGTTCCCGCCACCACTAACAGGAAGCACAGCAGTGGTGAAGTTGGGAGTGGGTGAACCCAACAGAGAGTGGAGCCGTTGAATGGACCTTCATTAATCCATGGTCAGTGCTGGGAATGAGACCTACCCACACAGGAAGGGCACGACCAAATGGGTGACATGTTGGAATAGGGCAGGAGGAGCCTGAACTGGGAGTGACAGTGACTTCAGTTGGTTCCTCCCTCCCTATAGCAGATTCATGGAATTTCCTTGGACTGGGCCACACCCCTGGCTGGGACCCAATGAGCTATCCCCAATTGATTCCCTCTGCCTAGCAAGTACTAACTGGGTGAAGGCACCTGAATTTTGGCTGGCCCAGTGGGGAAGGGCAGGCAAATACAGCCACCTCAGTGACAAGAGCAGGCAGGAGAGAGTGGAGTTCCCTTGCCAGAATGCTTAGGAAACATGGCCAACAGAGAAGGGGGCTGGGACCTGCACTGTAACCCATGTGGAGGAAGCCAGGGCCATGACAGGAGAGAGAGAGGCAGGAGGAGGACCCCAGCCCAGAACCCTGAGAGCACTGATCCAGGAAAAGGAAAAACAAGGGAGACTGAGGGCAGCAAACACACAATATCAGACATGGCTTCAGTGGACATAAACAGATATCTTTGGGACCTTATAGATGAGCTCAAAACTGAAATATTAAATTAGGTAAAGCAAGAAATGAGTAAAGTAATAAAAGAAATGCCCTCAGGAAGCATCTCTCAGGATGATACAGATGGAAGAAGGGAGAAACACAAAAAAAGGAGAGAAACATTTGATAAAGAATATAAAGAAAATATAGAATACATGAAGCTGATTCAAAGAGGCTACCAGGAAATTAAAAACTCCATTGAAATCTGGCAAAACTCCTTAAAAGAAACTAAGGATAGACTATCAAAACTTGAAGACAATTTTGCAATGTGTGATCATGAAAGGAAAGATCTCTTAAAAACAAGGAAATAGGCAGTAACAATATAAAGGCTAGAAGATGACAAGAGAATCTACAATTTAAGAATAAGAAATGTGAATGAAGAAACAGGAATAATACAGGTGAATTACAAAGGCTATTCATGGAAATAATTAAGGAAAACTTCCCCAGAATGGGACAAGAAAATGACATTCAGTTATGTGAGGCATACAGAACTCCAGCCACCTACAACCAAAAGAGATCTACACCCAGACATATAATAATCAAGATACCAGAAATTCAATAAAGAAAAACAGAATGTTAAAAGCCATTAGAGAAAAGAAACAGATTACCCACAAAGGTAAGCCCATCAGAATCATGGCTGACTTCTTGACACAGACCATCAGATCAAGAAGAGGTTGGAGCAAACTCTTCCAAGCCCTAAAAGAAAATAACCTCCTTCCCAGATTGATGTATCCTGCGAACTGTCACTAGAAATTAATGGAGAAACAAGATGCTTTCATGACAAAGAGGAACTGGGGTGGTTGTGACCACCAATCCAACTCTACAGAGAATACTGAAGGACATTCTAGAGAGAGAGAAAAAAAAATACCAGGGTTTTGGGAACAGTGACAGAAAGGCCCCAATGAGTGGGGGCAGGCAGTAGAATGAAGGAGAAAACTAGACAAAGGCAGAAAAATAGCATAGCAGAAATGAGGCAGAGAAGGAAAACTAGAATCTCTAACATAGATGGCTTTGATACAATATATTGTTAATAGTGAAGCAGGATTTAAAACCCACATTACTCACATCACTCTGCTTAGATGTATTATATTCTGTTCCAGTCATTCTACCTTTGCTAAATTTGAAGGCACAGACAGTAATCCCCAAAATTACAGGATATAGTACAGTAATCATCCTTAATTTCCTATTAACTTAATCTAAAGCTCTGTAAAACCTACACTGTTTTACCATGACTGATTGTAATCGAATCTGGTCTGTTAGATAGCTGTTTTGTATTGATAGATTTTATTCAAAGCTGTTATGATTGATAGTATCAAGTCTGAGAGTATAGGCAACTGCACTTAAGATAACAAAATCCATTAGAATATACACTATGGTTTGATTATTACCTGGGTTTGAAGTTTTATACTGTCTACAATGATTTTATTTTTACTAATATTGTTATTTACCACTTTACTCAGTTATACTGCTATATTCAGTTATTCCTAATGATATAGACACTCTATTGAAGATAATAAGAAACAACAAAGTCATCATTGTAGATCACCTTGTAGTGTGGTTTTATATGACTTTTTGGTTTCATGTTTTTATAGAAATTTGTTTTGTTTTGTCTTACTAAGTTTTGTTTTTCCCTCTAATACAGAAAAGATAGAAATACATGTGGAGATTCATGCATGCATAGCTGTTTACATTCTCACTGTATGACTATCTATATTGTATACTTTAATTTTGTAACTTGAACAACTATTTCTAAGAGGACAATATGTAATTTATTAACTAGTGATTTCTTATTATCTCTTTTTTGGAATTCTGAATTATCTCTAACCTTCACATGTTTTTGTTTCTCTTTAAATAAAAAATAAAAAAGCTTCAATTAAAAAAAAGAAAAAAACAAATAGAATGAAGTAATTATAGGAGAACAGAACATAAATTTAGAACATCAACTCACTATTTTTGCTTTGTAATCAATAATTACAACCATTCTTGTATCGTTTTATAGTATTATTTCCTTATCAAATTTGAGGTCATTTTCACTTGGAAAAATCAAATTCAAATTTTTAATAATTGTTCTTGTGATAGCAGATAGGAGCAATACACATATTAAACTCAATATTTCTTTTGAAACACTTTTCCTGTGACATGATTCTGAGAATATTGTTCCTAAGCATATATCTCATAGATGGTGTTGCAGGAGATGATACTGAAAGTTAGTGGATTTGAAAACCTCCGGATGTGAATTCTGCATAAGTTATACAAAGATTCATTTAAAAACCTGCATTAGTGACAAAACTAAGTGTCCTTTCAGCATCTAAATGTGAAGAAAAAATTTTTTAAAGGAGGATAGGTAGCAATCCAAAAGATGTGAAGTTCCCTAGGCACTCAGAAATAACCCAGGTAATTAAAATTATGGGGTCTATCAGTAAAGGATACAGCATTTTCAAGCTTTAAGTCACAATTGGGTAATGAAATTGAGGTACCACATTAAGTAGAACTTTCAGGAAAGAATTGAGTGGCATGAAAAATGGCAAAGGTGACTGAAGCCAGTCCTCAAACTTGCATGTAGTGATAATGCCAGTTTTCTGTCAATTACACTTTGATTTCAAATTTGACTAATGTGTAAATTTAGCTATCTTGTGCTAGTGCACCAAAGAAGAGGAGATGCAAGTGAAAATTCATCTCAATAACTTCTGAGATTTTAATTGTATATAATACATAGTCTATATAATTTATCTATATATTTTTATCTACATTTGTGATTTTTGATCTACATATACAGTGTGAAATGATTCTAAAATCATATAATATATATCCATCAGCTTGCATAGTTTCTTTTTTGTGATTATGAAAGGTAAAACATAGAAAGATAAATAATGTATTGTCATACTTATGTGTTATGTTTAGAATGTTGTGAGCAGAGCAATTACAGCCAGGAAACAGAATGTATAATATTATTTTATGATGGTCACCCAGAGTTAAACAGAAGAAAGTGAAGGAAATCTGTCCACAACAATAAAGACCCAGAATATTCAGCCAAGGGCCTGGATCCCAAAAGTGTCCTGCATGAGTCCAGCTGAAGACCTAAGGCCCATGACAATGCCTCCCACAAGTCCAACTGGAGGTCTAGAGCCCAGGAAAAGGACTCACACCAGTATGTTTTGTGGATCTACTTTGGGAAAGTCCAAAGCTCAGCAGCGAAAGCCAGAAAGTCTATGCCAGCAGGATGAGCTGTGCCAGTAGGTTGAGGTTTCTACACTGAAGCTGAGAAGTCATGCTCAAAATAAGGACCAGAGCTTCCTTGGAAAGTACCACAACCATCTTCATCAACAAGGAGTTCCCAAACTCCTCCAATGAGAACAGTCGAGTACATTCCAGGAAGGCAATGTGACAAGTTTCTCCTGGAGATTAAACAATACACATCTTACCCTACAGAGCCAGAAAGTGACATTCAATGTAAGGAGCAGAGATCCCCCAAAGTGAATCACAGCCACTCTCATCAACAAGGTCCTGAGCTCCTCTGATGATAATAGCCAAACTCATATTGGGGAAACTAGCCATAATGAGCTCCTCCAGGAGAACCAACAGCATGAATCAGCAACACAGGAGAACCCACAGCACCTGGATCTTCTTCTCCATGTCTCTATTAATGCTGGCAACCTTCCTCACGTGGGCCATATACATGCAGCACCATGCTGATTTAATTCAGCTGGTATTAAATTAACCACCGGTTTTTAATCTATAACATTAGTGGCAACAAAAGAATGCAACAGTGGTTACTAGGAGTCAGGAGATGGGAAGAATAGGGATAGGTGTAAAAATGCTCAAAGCTGGAGTTCTTAAATGAACTAATTCTAGATATTTAACATACTCAATAATGATGATAGTAAATATTAATGTGTTAGTGAAAATATATTAGTTTAGAAATTTGAAACTTGCTGAGAAAGAAGATAATAAGTCATTTCAGGACCAAAGGCTTTTATTCAAATAACAAAACACTCTATTTCCAATGTTTCATGCATTTCTTAAAAATCACACTTTTTTATTATACTTGTCAATTAATTCCATACAGCACTTTTAATCTTTTTTATGTTAATTCTGGATTCTCTTTTTTAGTATTGCATTGAGATTTGCTTCTCTGCTCATGGATAAGAAGGGCTTTTACCTTTTTTTCCTTGTAATGTCATTTTCAGCTGTTGTAAAAAATTTTGTTTCTTCATGGAAAGATTTGTAGTATTTCCCTTCTGTTCTGTTTGCTAACTGAATTTGTATAAGATGAGTTGAATCTTGACAGATTATAACTACTATATTTAAATTTTCAATTAATTGTCATAAAACTCTTAATAGTGTTTCTTCATCTGTGTCCAAATTGTTTTATCCAATATTCCTCATATTGGTCAATCATGTTTGTTTTGGGATCCAGTTTTAGGGGTTTGTCAATTTTATTAATCTATGCTAAGAACCAGGATAATACTTTGTTGATTTTCTTCCCTTTTTAATTTTTTTGACAGCTCAATTTAATCTTTGTGTTATTTGTACTCAATTTTGTTTTATTTTTTCTGTCTTTATAAGCTGGAAGAAGAGTGTCTCTTAGCTCATGGTGCTGTAACAAAGTGCCATAGACAGGCGGCATAAGAACAGACATCATTTTTCATAGCTGAGGAGACCAGAAGTCTAAGAAAAAAGTGCTCAGAGATTTGACATCTGGCCGAATCTCACTTATTGGCTGGTAAACTGCCAGGTTCTCACTGTGTGTTCACATGACTTTTCTTGCTGTACTCTTGATAGCTTGATTTCTTCCTTCCTCTTATTACAGTGCCATTAATGCCATCACAAGAACTCTAACTTTATGGCTCAATCTAACTCACAATAGCTCAAGACCCCACTTTTGGATATAATACCATTACATTCCACCATCTGAATTGAAGTTGGGGGAAAGATGCACAAACAGAAATTCTGTAACCTGGAACTTATTTTTACACTTCCTTTTTGTGAGATAATATATCAAAACTGCACATTTATCTAGACACAGATGCAAGCTACATCTTCTATAAATTGTGAATTATCATTTACTTTTGAATTGTTTAACAGATTTTATATTTTTCTTTGAAAATTTGTTGTTGAAAAGGATTTTTATTAAAATTTAAATTTTAATAAATTTCCATATATCATGCAGCTTTCAATGTAGTTCAGCATAGTTTTAGAATGTGATTTATATGGAATTACTTGTTTGAAATTGGAGAAAAATTTTATTATCCTGGTTTTGGCAATGCTGATGAATATTGTGTGTGTGTTCTTAAAAAGAACTCATGTTTGGCAGTTGTTGTATAAACTGCTTTATAAATATTAATTAAGTCACAATGGTCATTGTGCCATCAAACATTTCTTTTTTAAAAAAAACAATTTAATGTCAATTTAATATAGCACTTAGCATAATGTTTTTAAAGCATTAGTGAAAAATATAAAAGAAACAAAACACTTAAAATAAGTACACTCACTCCCACCTCAAGTTAATTAATTTAAATCAGAACAACTACAGAATATGAAAAATAAATTCAAAAATGAAATTGCTTTAAAATACACTACTTCTACTTTCATGAAACTTTTACATTTACTTGTGCATTCTGTAACAGAAAAAAAATTATTTTCTACAAACAGTGTCTCCTTAAAATCTTGAGGTACATATTAGAACCACAGGCCACATATAACATGCAAAACTGTAGCATGGGCCTTTCCAACTTGGTACTTCATTGGTACCCAACAAATGACCAAGGAATATAATTGTGCAATACTGAAACATTCCAGTAAGAATGATTATTTTTCAGATAAAGAATGATTAATACATATCCTACCAGGGGCAGTGGGGCTAGTAATTCTATAAGGTATATCCTGACATAATTTTCAAATTGTACAATAATGCTAGCAACTTTGTCAAGACCATGTTTTATGTGCTGATTAATGAAGTGGTCTATCTGGAGTTTGTACCTCTCAGGGCAGTCCTTCAATTTGCTGCCATCCAACATATATCTGAATGTGTTAACTGACTTAAATAGAAGATTAAAATGTCACATAGTAAAAACATTTCTATTTCCATATATTTCAATCTTCACTGTGCTAAAATACAATAAATTGCTATAATATAACTTTCCTTAATAATTCCACCCCAAAAATGTGCCCCTCAGAGCAGACTGCCTCCCTCCTACCAGCTATGTCATGGATTAATGGAAAAAGACAATGTGATTCATTTTTAAGTATTTTCTCAAAAGTCTGTACTATAAAATCATAAAAATTTTAAAAGGCTTAAACAATGTCAACTATAAATATATCTTACATAGTCTCATTTGTACAGAACTCAAGTTAAATATAAACATAAAGCAATCATGATAATTTTATGCAAATCTCTCTTATGAGATTTTTAGTTATAGAATATAGTTTCTTGATTCTGCCATTTGTGAAAAGTTCAGTAGCAGACTGAATTACTTTTTATTGGTTAATGGCCCTAAAAATCTTACTTCATGTTAATCTTCTACAGTGGTGATGTGTGTTGTCTAATTTGAGATCACTTGAACAACAGGAACAAAAGAAGACAAAGGCAGCATGTCCATAAACCAACAAATACTTTGGCTGTAATGTGTGTCAGGAAACACAATCCCCACACATCTCCACAATAAACATTATGGATCACAAGCTTATATAGGTGTCGAATGCCAGGTCTTTGACCCAGTCACAGGACCAAGCTAAATGAGTCACTGCACCCCACTGCATATTTAGCTGTGCATTTTTTCTTGCTCCATCAAATGAATAGCTTTTTGTCACCTTCTCACCCTTGAAGACAGCATGAAATATATCATGATCATATTACTAAGGTCTCCTCTTTTTTCCTAAAGTGTAACAAAATTCCCTTCTGGTGTCCTATGTAAAGATAATCTTTCCTTTGGGGACTTTTTTTGTTGAGATCAATGACTGGATCCTTGAAGACTTTAATCCAAACAACACTGGTGACAGTATAACCACCCTTGATGGAACAATTAATTCAAGAGAGCACTGGTTAACTTCTGTGCTAATGCTCCACCAGAACCAAGAAAATATTTTTGATGCACCACTTCTTTTTATTTGTTTGTTTGTTTATTTCATGCTTAGACAATACTTTGTGAGATAAGCAGTAAGTCCTCCACTTACAAACATTTGAGTTGTGAACATTTGTGGATACAAACAAATGTCACATTACAAACACAGAGTCAAACAAATAGTGGAAGTAGCTCACGTGTCTTCCATGCATTGTCCCAGTTGTGCTGCTGTGTGCTTACTGTACCATGTGATAGTGGACAGTAGTACTGAAAGAGAAAAAACTGTACAAGAGAAATATTTCTTTTAAAATCTTTATTCTTTTTGAAAATGCCTAGCTTTGTAACTGCTTCATGGCTCCGTAGTTACTTTCTTGACACCTGTAAACACAAAGGTGTAATCGAACATGTAGGAAGTCCATTGGTAACAAGCTCCATGATTGTTAATCTAGTCTTGTAACTGATGATCATTAATTTAGCCTTAAAACCAATGATCTCACCTTGCTAGTTAATCAGAGAACTGCCAGGCTGTTCTGTCTCCCATTTATTTGTAAGTCCTTCTTATGTATCATATAAAAATGCTAGCCCAGAAGCACTGAATGTCTGACTTTGTTGATTGGGAATGATCCAGGCCAGGACTGCTGCTTTAGAATGAAACTGTTCATGCCTCCAAATCCTGGGTGTTGTTTCACTGTTTCTCCTCACCATAGCAGTACAGTGCTCAGTCAGAACACAGGATGTCCTGAAGCAAGAGGAAAAGCAGTTGTGATGTGCAGAGGACTTCTAGAAATTGTAAACCAGTATACACTGTATATTTGTGTCACATATGTATAAGCCTTATTTTGTTGGACTTATGAACAAATCCAATTTACAAACATTCTCCTGGATTGAAACTTGGTAATATATCAGGGATTTGCTGTAATTAATATCTACTCCACCATCTTGAATAACATAAGGTGGCAGCAACTTTTAGCCTTTTGAGTTCTCAGTATCAGGAAACTTCTTACCTAAGTTACACTAAATCTTTAATATAGTATCAAGAGGATATCCCGAATCAGGGCTCATTATTAGGGGCACCTCTAGTATTAAATGTCTTGTATATTCACTTCATATTTTCCCACATACCTTATCAATGTCATAATTATTGCTGATTATAGGTACTAATGAAAACTGTGTTACTATGTGTACAAAGCATCTTTTTATGGTCTTTCCTGCAAGTTATTACAGTACCATATCCTGCTGCTAAAAAAAAATGTCCTGGACAAAGGTCTTTCATCTTATACTCAATTGGAGTATCATTCCTTTGAAGTTAACCATATGTGCAGACACCTCCATGCTAGCTGTCTCTTAAGAAAAGACTCCTTTGTAGCCAAAATTATGTAACTTGTATTCCATACCATCTATGTTACAAAAAATTTCTAACATATATTTAACCAATACTTTCTTCTACTCTCAAAAATTTGTGACCACTGTGATTGGGTAGCAGGACTGAACAGGAATAGTTCCTCTAAAATCATCAGGCAAGAAATGAAAAACTAGGAGACACAGTGATTATTCATGCCAGATTTTCTTTTCATAGTCCAACAAAGTCATTTTGAATTGTACTCTTAACAGAACACCCTACTTTTAAAAGGCTCACTGAATCCAGTTTATAAGCTAGTAGCACTCTAGATATGTGTTTTCCACTGTGATGAGAACATTTCTGCTGGGAATGATGGAGCCCTCAGTTATGGCCTTCACTTCTATTGGGAGATGCCCAGGTATTTCTCAGGAATGTAGATCCATCCCTTTTCATTAAAGACATTGTCCTGGAAATATTGTTTGTATAGTTCTTAGGCTTCCTTGGACTTTCTCTTTGGTCACAACTTTTCCTTAAGTACTGTACTTATTAGTAATGTACTGATACATGCATACACAACACTGTTTTCTCATATTTTACCTGCCTTACTTTGTAGTGTTCTGTTTTTCACAACAAAGTTGGAATAAACTTTGCTTCTGTTGGGTGGTTATCATTTATAATGAGTATCTTACCTGGAAAGGCATGTCTTGAGGGAGCCTCAACTGTCTGGTCCTTAAGGCCTTCACATACCCAACCCAGCAGCAACCCCCAAATTTGCTTTTCTTACTGAGTTGACTTTTTGTTTGCTTGTTTTTATTTGTTTGAGGTTTTTGCTTGCTTGTTCTAATTAATAGTGCTAGTTTCTGCCATCACGGATTTGTCTATTCTTTTACTGCCATGTTTCTATTAATATTTTAAAATTTTATAAACACAGAATAATTATTAATGCAGCCAACTGATTTAGGTTTAACTTTTTAGCATTGTGAAATGCCCAAGTTTTTTTTTCTATCCAAATAGCCAGTTCAATTGTTCTTACAATTTGCTTGCTTGGTTTTTTCCTCCAATATTTTAAAAACAGCATGCCATGTACCTGAAAAGTAAAGATAGCATCCCTCTACAGCTCAGTTAAATTCTTATATGACATTGTATCTTCTTCATATACTTTATCCACCATAGTATTTTGCAACAGACTTATGTAACAATAACTAAAGAAATTTGGTTCTCTTATCTATAACCAGACATAAAGCAGATTAATAATGTGAAAATATCAGACAGAGAGCAGAAGCCTGCATCAGGGGTAAGCTGCCTGGAACCTCCACCCAGGGCCAGCCCTGACACCTGGAACTCAGCGGAAGCCTGCATCAGGCATAGGCTGCCTGGAACCTCCACCATGGGCCCACTCTGCCACCAGCAACATCAAGGAGACCTGCCCAAGACTGAAAACTGCCCTGAACTATTTCAGCTGGGCCCACCCTCCCAAATGGAACATCAGATTTCAGCTGGATTCAGTTAGTGTGAGAAAATTTAGAACTTTGCTCCCAGGTGGCGAACTTTGGACTACACCAGATTGACTGTATCAATGTGGTGAGTATACCCCTAAAATAGAGGTGTATGGGGGAGAAATAGGGCCAGTAATAAAACACCCTCCAACTAACTGTAAGAATTTGGTGTCGTAAAAGAGTGTGATACCCTCCTACACATAGAAAACACCAGGCAGAGTGAAAATGACAAAACAAAAAAGCAAAATGCAGTCTCAAACATATAGTTCACCAGAAGCAAGTATAGGAGACATTGAAATAGAGGACCCCAAAAGTAACACACCTGGAATCTCTAAAAAGATAGCAAGTGAAATAAAAAACAACTGCATCAGGCTATAGAGGAAATCAAATTAGAAGTAGTCTCCCATGTAAAGATAGAAATAACAACTTTAGTAAAGGAGTTGTTGAATCCAGCTAAAGAAGAACTAGAGAAAAAAGTACTTGAGCATGGGAAACTGATTGAAACTTTGAAT
>PVLA01012583.1:0-43244 GCA_004027455.1 Hydrochoerus hydrochaeris | reverse complement strand
ATATAGTTCACCAGAAGCAAGTATAGGAGACATTGAAATAGAGGACCCCAAAAGTAACACACTGGGAATCTCTGAAAAGATAGTGAGTGAAATAAAAAAACAACTGCATCAGGCTATAGAGGAAATCAAATTAGAAGTACTCTCCCATGTAAAGATAGAAATAACAACTTTAGTAAAGGAGTTGTTGAATGCAGCTAAAGAAGAACTAGAGAAAAAAGTACATGAGCATGGGAAACTGAATGAAACTTTAAATGAACAACATAGAAAACAAGCAGAATTCATGAAACAAAATCAAAAAGACATCCAAGAAGCAAAAAATTCTATTGAAAGCATGAAAAACCGCCTAAAGGAAGCTGAGGATAGGATTTCAGACCTTGAGGACAGGATCACAGTTAGTGATCAGGAAAGGATAGAACTTTTAAAAATAACAAAGCAGCATGAAATGACAATCCAGAAACTTCATGATGATACCAAGAGCAACAATATAAGATTAATGGGCATTAGCGAAGATACAGGAGTGCAGGCAAATGACATATATAAAATATTTGCAGAAATAATAGCAGAAAATTTCCCAAACATGGGGAAAGAATCTGATATGCAGATAAGTGAGGCATATAGAACACCAAACAGTCACAATCAACATAAATCCATACCCAGACACATAATAATTAAGGTATCAGACATACAGCATAAAAAGAGAATATTAAAAGCTGTCAGAGAAAAGACACAATTCAACTATCAAGGAAAGCCAAATAGAATCATGGCAGACTTTTCAGCACAAACCCTCAAGTCAAGAAGACTTGGAGTGAGGTATTTCAAGCCCTGAAAGAAAACAACCTTAAACCCAGACTGATGCAACCAACAAAATTTTCATTCAAATTTAGTGGAGAAACAGGATACTTCCATGACAAAGAATAACAGAAGAAATTCAGGTCCACCAAAGCAACTGAAAGAGTACTGAGAGACATACTACACAGAGATAAAAATGACTACAATCCCCAAAACAACAACAGAGAGAAACCACCAGGTAGGATAAGCAATTAAATAACAGGAAAAGCAGAAAGAAAACAACTGCAACATAATATGTCAAAGTCAAAGCAGTACATATCAGTGATATTTATAAATATAAATGACTAAATTCACCTATAAAAAGAAATAGATTGACAGAATGGATCAAGAAACAGGACCCCACAATATGCTGTATACAAGAAACACATCTGACCCAAAAGGAAACTCATAGATTAAAAGTCAAAGGATGGAAAACAGTATTCCATGCAACAGGAACCCAGAAAAAAGCAGGGGTAGCTATTCTATTTTCAGACAATGTGAACTTCAAACCTAAAATGATTAAGAGAGATATAAATGGTCACTACATACTTGTTAGTGGAAAAATTCAAGAGGAAGAACTAGCAATTATAAATATACATGTGCCAAATGCAAGAGCACCCAACTATATAAGACAGATACTAATTGACATGAAAAACCAAATACACAAGAACACAGTTATAACAGGAGATCTTAACAGCCCATTGTCACAAAGAGATAGATCAACTAGAAAAAAGTCAGCAAAGAAATAACAGAACTGAGTCATACCTGTGAGCAATTGGACTTAGTAGATGTTTACACAGTGTTCCACCCAACCACATCAGAATATACATTCTTCTCAGCTGCACATGGGACAATCTCCAAAATAGACCATATATTATCCCATAAAACATTCTTAAGTAAATGCAAAGGTATTGAAATCATCCCATGCATAATATCTGACCATAGTGCCCTGAAATTGGAAATTATTGGCAAAAGAAATTGTAAAACCTGCATAAATACATGGAAATTAAATAACAGCCTTTTGAACAACCAGTGGGCTACACATGAAATTAAAGAAGAAATAAAACAATACCTACAATTCAATGAAAATATAGAAACAACATACTGTAATCTGTGGGATGCAATGAAAGCAGTCTTAAGAGGGAAATATATAGCAATAAACTGGCATATCAAGAAAACAGAATGAGCACAAATAAACAACCTAATGCTCCATGTCAAGAATCTAGAAAAAGAAGAGCAAGCTAAACCCAAAGCTCATAGAAGAGAGGAAATTGTAAAGACTAAAGCAGAAATCAATGCAATCAAAACTTTAAAAAATACAAAGAATTAATGAATCAAAAAGCTGGTTTTTTGAGAGAATAAACAAAATTAACAAACCCCTAGCTAACCTTATCAAGAGAAAGAAAGAAAAAACCCAAATTCATGCAATCAGAACTGAAAAGGGAGAAATTACTACAGATCCCATGGAAATTCAAAAGATCATAAATACCTACTTTGAAAATCTCTACTCACATACAATGGAAAACACAGAGGAAATGGACAGATTTCGAGAAACATATGAACTACCAAAGCTCAACCAAGAAGATATAGCTATTTTAACAACCCAATATCAGCTATTTGAATTGAAAACATAATTAAAAACTTACCAACAAAGAAGAGCCAATGTCTGGATGGATTCACAGCTGAATTCTACAAGAAATTTAGAGAAGATTTGATGCCAGTAGTCCTTAAGCTCTTCGATGAAGTTGAGAAAAAAGCAATCCTCCCTAAATCATTCCTAGAGGCAAGTAATACTCTGATACCAAAACCAGAGAAAGATGCAACCAAAAAAGAGAACTATAGGTCAGTCTCACTAACGAACATTGATGCAAAGATTCTCAACAAAATACTGGCAAATAGAATGCAGCAAATCATCAAGCAGATTATACATCGTGACCAAGTGTGTTTCATTCCAGGAATTCAGGGCTGGTTTAACATATGCAAATCAATAAATGTAATACACCACATCAACAGAGCCAAAAACAAAAGCCACATGGTCATCTCAATAGATGCAGAAAAAGTTTTCAACAAAGTCCAATACATGTTCATGATAAAAACCCTTTAGAAACTCGGAATACACGGCATCTACCTCAACCTTATAAAGGTGAACTATGACAAACCAACAGCCAACATTATACTAAATGGACAAAAACTGAAAGCTTTCACTTTAAAATCAGGAACAAGACAAGGATGTCCACTATCACCACTCCTTTTCAACATAGTTCTGGAAATACTAGCCAGGGCAATCAGACAAGAGAGAGAAATAAAAGGAGTAAATATACTAAAGGAAGAAGTTAAATTATCACTATTTGCAGATGACATGATACTTTATATAGAAGACCCAAAAAACTCCATTAAAAGACTGCTAGAGGTAATAAACAAGTTCAGCAGGGTAGCTGGATACAAAGTCAATGTTCAAAAATCAATAGCATTCCTGTACACAAACAAAAAACTCACTGAGAGAGAAAGTATGGAAATATCGCCCTTTACAATAACATGTAAAAAAATGAAATACTTAGCAATGAACCTAAGTAAAAATGTAAAAGACCTATATGCTAAAAATTATACTATGCTGAAAAAGGAGATTAAAGAGGATATTAGAAAATGGAAGGACATTCCTTGCTCTTGGTTAGGAAGAACCAACAATGTGAAAATGGCCATACTCCCAAAACTGTTATACAGATTTAACGCAATCCCAATCAAAATACCATTGATATACCTCACAGATCTAGAGAAAACACTCCTAAAATTCATTTGGAAACAGAAGAAACCTAGAATAATAAAGGCAATTCTGAGCAACAAAAGCAAGGCAGGAGGCATCTCAATTCCTGTCTTGAAACAGTTCTATAAAGCCACAGTGATAAAATCAGCTTGGTCCTGACAAAGAAATAGACCTAAAGATCAATGGAACAGATTAGAAGATGCAAGCACAACTGCAAAGACACTCAGCCACCTGATATTTGACAAAGGGGCTAAATATGTGCACTGGGAGAAGGATAGTCTCTTTAATAAATGGTGTTGGAAAAATTGGCTCTCCATATGCCAAAGATTAAAACTAGATCCATGCATATCACCATGCACAAAACTAAAGTCTAAATGGATCAAAGACCTCAATATTAAAACAGAAACACTAAATCTACTGGAAGACAAGGCATGTAGAAGTCTTGGAGACATAGGGGTAGGCAGAGAATTCATGAACCAAACACAAATTGTAGGGGAAACACTTCAAAGAGTCAACAAATGAGATCTCATGTTATTGAAAAGTTTCTGCACTTCAAAGGGAATCACCAACAGAGTGAAAAGAAAACCCACAGAGTGGGAAAGAATTTTAACCAGCAACCCCTCAGACAAAGGACTTGTGTCCAGAATATATAAAGAATTGAAAAACATCAAGGCCCCCAAATTCAAAGACCCTCTCCATAAATGGGCATCTGAAATGAACACACAGTTCTCAGAGGAAGATACACAAATGGCAAATAAATACATGAAGAAATGTTCACCATCACTGGTCATTTGAGAAATGCATATTAAAACAGCATTGAGATTCCACCTTACTCCGGAAAGAAAACCTGCCATCAAGAAATCACCTGATAACAAATGTTGGTGAGGCTGTGGGGTAAAAGGAACACTGCTCCACTATTGGGAATGTAGACTGCTGCAGCCGTTATGGAAATCCATATGGAGAATTCTCAGAAGACTAGGATTGGAAGCCCCATTCAATCCAGCTATTCCCCTCCTGGATATTTTCCTCAAAGAGCTGAAAATTTCATATCACAGTGATATATGTGCACCCATGTTCATAGCTGCACAATTTGTGTTAGCTAAATCCTGGAAACAACCAAAATGCCCATCAACGGCAGAGTGGATGAAAAAGATGTGGCATTTTTATACAATGGAATATTACTCAGCTATAAAGAAGGATGCTTTTGAGGCCTTCATAGACAAATGGAGACAACTTGAGACTATCCTCATTAGTGAAATAAATAAGAATCATATTTATAAATATCATATTGTGTCTCTAGTGTAAAAAGTAAATAAGAACTACAAGAGTAATAAAACAAAAATGTGTAATTGCTATTGTAAAAAAGAGAGGAAAAGAATGTGCTCTAAGGGATATAACTTCATGTATGTTTGAGTGTGTAAAATAGAGGACCATATTGTTGAATCTTTGTTGGATCTTTGAGCAGAACTGTTTCTAGTCTGACTGAATATTTACTATGTACCCTTTAACTTTGTAACTTGAACAACTACATCTAGGATGACAGTATGTAATTTATAAATTACTGATTTCTTAGTGGGGCTTTTTCTCATTCTCCTTTTTCTTTCTTTCTTTAGAATTCTATATTGTTGCTATCCTTTTTTCTGTTTTGCTTTTTTTTCTTTAAATAAAATGTTAAAATGTATAATTGCTATTGTAAAAAAAGAGGAACTAGGAAGCGCTATAAAAGATATAGCTGAATGTATGTTTAGGTGTGTGGGATTGATGACCATATTTCTAGGTTCTTGTTGGATTGTTGAACATATCTGTTTGCCCTCTCACTACTTTAGTGGCCACTTTGTGTGCTCTAATTCTGTAACTTGAATAACTATTTCTAAAGGAACAATACATAATTTGTCAACTAGTGATTTCTTACTGCTTATCTTCTTTTCTTGAAATTCTGTAATATTTCTACCTTTTTCTTGTTTTTTTTTTCCTCTTTAAATAAAAAAAAAAATCACCACTCTCTCTTGTCTCAAACACCTGCCTCCTAGGCCGTGGCAAGTCCGTTAAGTTCAGCATGCAGTGCTACTGCTTGGAGTCTCCTCCTCTCACCAGTGAAGCTGGGTGTGTGGCATAGCAGTCATCTGCCTGCAGGTTTGACCCCTGGCAGTCTAGATGTACCAGCCCTTGATCTTTGTGCTCAACAAGTTCCCATCTTCTGTGGGTTCTCGAAGGCCTTTCCAAGAATCTTCTCAGTGTTTCTCACTGTATTCCCTTTTTAATAAGCTTTGAGAGGATATTCAATTCTCTTAGGCTTGGGGGCCCCCTTATACCAGAAATTCACAGTGTGGGCAATCCCCTATTTAGTAACAACTCTACGTGATGTCACAGTGCATCGGGATGTAAAGAACTTCAGCAGAGCCATCTACTGTCTCATACCCAACCACAGTTTGGAAATTGGGGAATCTTGTAGTAAAGATTGTCAAAGTCTACCCAGTTCTGTCCTTTACATGGGTGATGGATAGGGAATAAATAAAGGCAACCAAGGAGATCCATTGGGCACAAGATCCATTGTGGCCTTTTATGAGAGAACATAGGTTCTGTTGTTCATCATAGTGAGCAGCCATCACAGTTTATTCGAGCAACAGGTTTCAGATCATCTGTCCTCAGCTGCACTTTTCCAGTTGCTTATTAATCCAATTGCAGTTAAATCCCAAGAAATCTGTGACATTTTTCCCACCCACTGTGTCATTTGGAATGTGGTGTAGACACAACTCTTCCCTTCCCTGCTGTTGTATATCCTGGTGTATCTTGAAAAACTCATGAAATTTTATTTTATCCCTGTTGTACCTTGGCTTACAGTTCTGATGTGGATACTCCCAGGTAAAATCTTCCCTCTTAGGACTGCTTTTGTTGCATCCCATAGGTTCTGGCATGTTGTACTAACATTGTCATTTCTTTCTAGGAACTGTCTAATATCTTCTTTGATTTCTTCTGTGACCCAAATATATATATATATTTGACACAGAATCTCATTGTGTAGTTCAGGCAGGTCTTGAGTTCACTGCATAGCCCAGGCTTGCCTCAAATTCACAGCAATTCTCCTGCCTCAGCCATCCACGTGCTGGGATTACAGGCATCAGTTCTGTATATTTTCTGAAGTTGGGTGTGTCAGTCCTTTGTGCATAAATGTTTATATTTGTGTTCTATTCCTATTGAATTGGTCCATTAGCCAATTTGTAGTGACCTGCTTTCTTTGTTGTAATCAATTTTGCTCTGAGGTCCACTTTGTCTGAAAATAGCATGGTCATTCCTATTTGTTTTCAGGTTTCTGTTGCATGGAAAGTTTATTTTCCATCCTTTTATGTTTTATGCATGAATTTCTTTTGGGATTAAATGTGTTTGTTGTGTAGAACATACTGTCAAACTTTGTTTTTTGATTCATTCTGCCAATCTATGTCTTTTAATTAGAGAATTGCACCCATTCACATCAAAAGTTATTGCTGAAAGGAATTGACTTATTTCTGTCATTGTATTATTTTTCTATTGCTGGTTCATCTTTTCCCTTCTGCTTAGCTGTTCATCCAGCCTTAGGTACTCATTTCACTAGATTTTTGGGAATTTTGATTTCATTGTCTCTATATAGGATTTCCCTGAGAATTTTTGCAGCACTAATTTTGTGGTCATGGATTTTTTGAGTTGTTTTTTGTCATGAAAAGACCTTATGACTCCAAAATTTTAAATGGTAAATTTGAAGCATATATTAGTGTAGATACAAAGCTTTTTCTTTACTCCAAGCTCTGCTGGCCTTAAAGCTTATGATCAAAAAATCTTCTGTAATTCTACTAAATTTACACTTATAAGTCATTTGTTGCTTCTTTCTAACCACTTTTAAGATTGTCCTTGTGTTGGGCTGTTGGGATTTTGTCTATGATGTGTCACAGAGAGATTCTTTTCTGATCATACCTATTTGGATTTCTAAATACATCACCTGTCTGTATGTTAAATTCTTTCTGCATATTTGGAAATTTTTCTACTATCATTTCTGTAAACAGGTTTTTTAAAGACATTTGTGCTATCTTTGGATTCTTTTTTTAGATTTTAATTTTGTTTTACAGAGAATAAAACAAAAGTGGACAGAATAAAGCAGATCAAAACAGAACAATGCAAGCAACACAGCACTTCACAACAAGACAAGTGGATATCAACAGTAGGTACTATAATGTCACTTTCTTTGAAATAGTTGAGCATAGCTTCACACACAATAATATCAAGCATAACAAAATAGAATACAACTATTCAAGAGAATGAAAATATTACAAGGCATTCTGAAACAAATAAAAGAAAACAAACAATGGCTATTATATCTCATTTCCATAAAGAAATTTATATTATTACACATATTAAAATCCAATAAGACACAACATGATAGAATTAATGGTAATAGAAAAACAAAAGAATGTTAGGTCTTCAAAGCAAGATGATATTAAATCAGCAATGGCTGCCATAATGTCTTGTTTTCTTCAAAGTATCTGTTCATATCATTACACATAATAAGATCAAACAAAATAGAATAAAACCATTCCAACCAATGAATGAAAACATTATAAGACTACAAAGCGATATAATGGGGAACCATGATTACCATAGAATCTTCTGTACTCTTACCATTTCTTACACTAGGGAGACTATATACTATTTATACAAGTGAGTTTGATTTATTTCACTTATGAGTATGGTCTCAAGTTGTATCCATTTATTTATAAATATCTCCATGTGATCATTAGTTATAGCTGAGTAGTACTCCATTGTATAAAAGTACCACAATTTTTTTATCCATTCTTTGGTTGATGGGCACTTAGGTTGTTTCCAAGATCTGGTTATTACAAATTGTGCTTCTATAAACATGGGTGCACATATGTCACTGTGGTATGATGTTTTCAGTTCTTCTGGGAATATGCCCAGAAGTGGAATAGCTGGGTCAAATGGGACTTCCAACCCCAGCTTTTTGAGGAATCTCCAGACTGACCTCCACAGTGGTTGCACCAGTCTACATTCCCACCAACAGTGCAGAAGAGTTTTTTTTCCCCATAGCCACTCCAATATTTGTTGTTGGTAGTTTTGTTAATCCTGGCCATTCATTCTGGAGTGAGATGGAATCTCAGTGTCGTTTTAATTTGCATTTCTCTAATGACCAATGATGATGAACATTTTTTCATGTATTTATTTACCATTTGTATTTCTTCATCTGAGAACTGTGTGTTCCTCTCAGATGCCCATTATTGGATTGGGTCTTTGAATTTCAGGGGTCTGATTTTTTAAAATTCTTTATAATTTCTAGGCAGAATTCCTTTGTCTGAGGGACAGTTCACTAAGATTTTTTCCCAGTTTGTGCGTTTTCTTTTTACTATGCTGGAGATTTCTTTGGACATGCAGAAACTCTTTAATAAGACATGATCCCAGTTATTGATTCTGGGAAGTATTTCCTGTGCAGTTTGGTTCTTGTTCATGAATTCTCTACCTACCCCTATGACTTCAAGATTTTTACCTACTTTGTCTTCCAACAGATTTAGTGTTTCTTTTTTAACATTTAGATCATTGATCAACTTAGATTTTAGTTTATTACATGAAAATAGGCATAGGTCTAGTTTTGTTTTTTGGCATATGGATAGCCAGTTGTACTGGACCATTTATTAAAGATACTGTTGTTATTCCAGCAAACATGTTTGGCCTCTTTATCAAAGATAAGGTGGTTGAGTGTGTTCATAGTTGTGGTTGTATCTTCTAATCTATTCCATTGATCTTCAGGTCTGTTTTTATTCCACTACCATGTTGATTTTATTACAGTAGTATAAAATAGTAGTATATAGCTTTGTAGTATAACTTCGAGTCAGGGATTGTGATGCCTCCTGACTTGGCTTTGCTGCTTAGAATTGCCTTTGCTATTCTAGTCTCTTCTGGTTCCAGATGAATTTTAGGAATGATTTCTCTAGATCTATAAGGTATGTTATTGGTATTTTCACAGGGATTGCATTGAATCTGTATAACAATTTTGGGAGAATGGCCATTTTCACAATATTTGTTCTTCCTTTCCACGAACAAGGGATGTTTTTCCATTTTCTGAGATGCTCTTCAATTTCTTTTTCAGGGTATTATAATTTTCCCTGTATAGCTCTTTTACTTCTTTCATTAGATTAATTCCTAAGTATTTCATTTTTTTTGGATGCTGGTGTAAAGAGTGTGGCTTCTCTTATTTCTCTCTCAGTGATTTTGTTGTTAGTGTATAGAAATGCTATTGATTTTTTAGTATTGACATTGTATCCAGCTGCATTGCTGAATTTAGTTATTATACCTAGGAGTTTTTCCGTGGAGTTTTGAGGGTCTTCTATGTAGAGTATCATGTCATCTGCAAATAAAGATAGTTTAACTTCCTCTTTTCCTATCTTTACTCCTTTGAGTTCTCTCTCTCTTGTCTAATTTCTCTGGCTAGTATTCCCAGTACTGTATTGAATAGGAGTGGTGTTAAAGAACATCCTTGTCTTGTGCCTGATGTTAAGATAAAGGCTTTCAGTTTTTGACCATTTAATATGATGCTGGCTATTGGTTTGTCATAGATGGCCTTTATCATATTGAGGTAAAGACTATCTATTCCAATTTTCTGTAAGGTTCTTATCATAAATAAGTGTTGGACCTTATCAAAAGCTTTTTCTGCATCTATAGAAATAATCATGTGATTCTTACATTTGGCTCTATTGATATGGTGGATTAAATTTATTGATTTATGTATGTTGAACCATCCCCACCTGGGATGAATCCCACTTGGTCATAGTGTATAATCTTGATGATTTCCTGCATCCTGTTTGCCATTTTTACTGAGAATTTTTGCATCTGTGTTCATTAGGGAGATTGGCCTATAATTCTCTTTTTTAGTTGGGTCTTCCTCAGGTTTTGGTACTAGAGTAATATTTGCTTCCAGGAGTGACTTAGGGAGAATTGCTTTCCTTTCAATTTCATTGAAGAGTTTGAGGAGTGTCAGCATTCAGTCTCCTTTGTATTTCTTGTAGAATTCCACAGTGAATCCATCTGGACCTGGGCTCTTCTTTGTTGGTAAGGACTTGATTACATTTTCAATTTCTTTAATAGAAATTGGGTTATTCAGCAGTTTTACATCTTCTTGATCCAGCTTTGGTGGTTCATATGTTTCTAGGAATCTGTCCATTTCTTCTGTGTTATCGAACCTATGAGAGTAGAGGTTTTCAAAATAGGTGTTGATGATCTTCTATATTTCCACAGGGTTGGTAGTGATTTCACCCTTTTCATTCTGTATTGCATGAATTTGAGTCTTTTCTTTCCTTTTTTTAAATTAAGTTGGCTAGGGGCTTATCAATTTTATTTATTCTTTCAAAGAACCAACTCTTTGATTCATTGGTTCTTTGAATTATTTTCTTAGTCTCTATTGCATTAATTTCTGCTCTGATCTTTATAATTTCCCCCCTTGTTTTGGCTTTGGGCTTGGCTTGCTCTTCTTTTTCTAGCTGTTTGAGGTGTAATATCAGGTTGCTTATTTGTGTTCATTCTGCTTTCCTAATGTGGGAACTCAGTGCAACAATTTTTCCTCTGAGGACCACTTTCACTGCATCCCACAGGTTCCAGTAAGTTGTATTTGTATTTTTGTTTGCTTGTAGATATTGTTTAATTTCTTCTTTAATTTCCTGTGTGACCCACTGATTGCTTAAGAGTGTATTATTTAATTTCCATGTGTTTGTGGCATTTTTTCAGTTACTTTTATCATTAATTTCCAGTTTCATGGTGCTATGATCTGATAACATGCATGTGATAACTTCAATTCTTTTGCATTTCCTTAAATATGTTCTGTGGGTTAGTATATGGTCTAGTTTAAACAGTGTCCCATGTACTGCTGAGAAGAATGTATATTCTGATATTGTTAGATGAAACACTCTGTATACGTCTATCAAGTCCATTTGTTCAGAAGTGTCATTCAGTTCTGTTATTTCTTTGCTGATTTTCTGTCTAGTTGATCTGTCCCTTTGTGTCAATGGTGTGTTAAGGTCTCCTGTTATGATTGTGTTATTGCTTATTTGATTTTTTATTTCTGTTAATACTTGCCTTATATAGCTTGGTGCTCTGGAATTTGGTGCATAGATATTTATGATTGTTATCTCTTCCTCTTCAAGTTTTCCCCTAACTAGTGACCTTCTTTATCTCTTCAGATCATGCTTGGTTTGAAGATCACATTGTCTGCAAACAGAATAGCTACCTCCCCTTTTTTTGAGTTCCTGTTGGATGAAGTATTGTTTTCCAATCTTGAACTTTCAGTCTATGAATTTCCTTTTGGGTTAGATGGGTTTCTTGTAGACAGCATATGGTTGGAAATTGTTTCTTGATCCATTCTGTAGGCTGTTTCTTTTAATTGGTGAATTGAGGCCATTTACATTAATGGTTATAACTGTTATATATTGGTTTATTGTTGACATATTATCTTTCTGCTGTTGACTCTTTACCTTTCCATTCTGTTTAATGGTCTGTCTTGCTTACTGGTTTTTTTCCTATGTGCATTTGGAAGGTCTTTCAGTATTCTTTGCAGGGTTGGTTTGGTGGTCATGAAGTTCTTCAGCTGTTCTTTGTCATGTAAATGTCTTATTTCTCCATCCATTTTGAAGGACAGTTTTTCAGGGTGCATCAGTCTGGGTTGGAAATGGTTTTCCTTTATGATCTGAAATACTTCACTCTGTGCTCTTCCTGACTTCAATGTTTGTGTTGAGAATTCTGCTGTGATTCTGATAGGTTTTCCTTTATAGGTGATCTCTCTTTTCTCTCTAACAGCTTTTAATATTGTTCTCTTATGTTGGATTTCTGGGATGGTGATTATTATATGTCTGGGTGTAGTTTGGTTTTGGTTATGGCTATTTGGAGTTCTATATGCTTCACTAATTTGTATGTCAGTTTTCATACTCATGTTTGGAGAGTTTTCAGCTATTACTTCTGTAAATAGCCTGTTGATATCATTTGTGTTTTCCCCTTCTTTTTCATTTATCCCTATTAATCTTATGTTGTTTTTCTTTGCATCATCTTGTAACTGTTGAATTGTTGTTTCCTGATTCCTTGTTATTTTTAAAAGATCTTTCCTTTCCTGTTCACTAGCTGCAATCTTATCTTCGAGGTCTGAAATTCTATCTTCACTTTTGTTGATGCACTTTTGGTGGCTTATAATAGAATTTTTTATTTCTTGTATATCTCATTGAATCTGCTTCATGTATTCTGTTTGTTTCTTATACTGTTCATTCAGAGTTTCTATCTTTTTCTTTGTATCTCTAATTTTTTAGCTGTGTCTTCTTTAGATGCATTCACTATTTCTTTCACTACTTTTAACATTTCTTCTTTTACCTGGGAGATTATTTCTGATTTGAGTTCCTTCATAGCTTCTTTATTTCAGTTGATGTCATTTTAGGTATTTCAGGTGTATTACTAATGTTTTCTTCTGTGTACATGGCTCCTAGGATTTCTTGGGCTGGAGGTTTGAGGTTGCATTTTGGTCTTTTGTTTTATCATTTTCTTATATTTCTGTGTTTCGAGTGATGTTCCAAAACTTTTCCTGGGCATGTTGGAAATCACCTCCTCTGCCCTCAGCCTCCTGGGACTCAGGTAGCCTTGGCTTCCCTCTCAGCATGGGCCTAACTCCTCTTTCAATGCAGGCCTGCTCCCCTGGTTGAACAAAGGTCATTGGGCATGGTCCACTCAAGCCTGTTAAAACTCTCCAGGCTAGTCCAGTGTCCTAGGGGGCAGGGCAGGCACCCAAGCACCAGGAGTGATGTCCCAAACTCTCCCCAGGCCAGCACCAGGATCTGGAACTTACCTGGCTGCATGCGCCTCTATCTTTGTATTCTTAATTAATTCAAATTAATCTTAGTTTAATCTTCATTGCATTAGTTGTCCAGCATATACTATATTAATTTTTTGTTTTTTCTTGTTTTTAAGGTATGTATGTCTTGTCTCCAATATCAGTGTGTTTTTTAGTTTTGATATTCTGTCCTCATGCTGTTCATTTTTGCTGATCATGCTTCAATAAAATTAAACTCATAGATTATTTGTTTGATAGCTTTCAATGGAGTTTTAATTTTTGCCAAACTGGTCATTCGTGTTTTGTATCATGTTGTTTAACTCAGCTAAATTTCTAATAGTGTCTTCTATAAATTCACAGATCATTGTCCATTCATTGTCTGCTTATGTATTCTTTGAGTTGACTGAACACATTATTGATCTGTTCTGTATCTTCTTTTATAATTTTGAAAAATTCACTCATGTGGATTTTTATTTAGTCATCCTTGATGTCCTGTGGATCAGCTTTAGGAGATCTGTGAATTTTAGTGGGCATTTTCTCTCTCTCAATCTCTCTGTCTCTGTCTCTCTCTCTCTCCATCTCTCTCTTTCTCTGTCTATCTCTCCATCTCTCCCTCACTCTGGGTGTGTGTGTGTTTGTGTGTGTGTACTAAAGCTTATAGGTCATTACAGTGGACAGACTTTATTGCTAGTAGTAAGACCTCATATTGTCTGCTTTTCTGTGATCCATTCTAGAAGTAGCTAACTATAGTCCTTTGCTTCTGTCTTCAGGTCCAATCATCTCCATTAATTTGGAAAGGGAAAATGTTGTGTAATTGGCTCAGCACACAGTTCTCTGGAGACAGAGTACTTTATTGTTAATTACACAAAGGCAATCGAGATACTGGCATACAACCAAAGCCAATTAATTCTGACAATACCACCAGAATGAACAACCATAACAGGATCAAAGACAAACTGGATCTTGATATATCATAACAATCAATAATATTACCACCTTTAGCCATAGAAAAAGGATGTATAATTATACTATAATCATTAAGACAAACCCAATATTGACATACAGTGAGTATCTACTAAATGTGACAAATATACTTACACTAACAGTAGAAAATAATTTAAAAGTATTATAGATTTAACTATCTAAATATTAAAAAAGCTTCTCAATTATACTAGTAAAGACAAAGGGGATGGAAACAGGAGAATAACATTAAAATTTTAAATTATTAAGAGGATAAGGAGAAGAAAAATTGTGATTAAGTATCCTATCAAGGAATAAAAGGAAATTAATAGAATTAGATAAAAGTAACAGAAAAGAAAAAAGAAGAAAATAGTCATAGAGAAAAATTTAAGAAAAAAGAAAAGAAAAACTAATGAATGAAATATATAGATCCAAAAAATACTATGAGTTTTTCAATGAGTAGTTTCTTTCAAGGATCTGTCATGTTGTAAACCAACAAGTCACAATTTGCTTTGTGTAGATTAATAGCCTATGAGTTTATAAGGTGCCCCCTCCAGAGTTCCCTCCATCCTTACACACCAGGATGTTGCCACCTTCCAAGTCAAGGTATGTCTTTACTCACTTTGATAGCTGGGGAATGCAATCAGACCACTGGTTTCTGTGATGGGTCTAAGTAGCAGGGAAAGGGCTCAGGCAGACCACAGGATGATGTCAATATTTTCAGTTCCAGCCACTCCAAAAGTCACACACCACACCTGGCTTCTCACAACAGATGGTGGGACCCAACTTCCTTCCTTGCCTCAGTTTAAAGCTCTCAGGTAGTCTGTAACTAGTCTATATCCTCTTTACAGCCATCTCCTGTGGCTGTTTCTCACCCAGTCACTGTGGTAAGGGAACACTAGCAACTCTGCAGTGAAGTTGTTCTGAAGTTTTTCTGTGACCCAATCCTGAACAGCTCTTTCTCAATATGTCTCTCAATTAAAACATCTGACATATGGCAGGCACCACACTGAAGTTCTCCTCCAAGTATAGTTTGATGTGTGGAAGGAGTCCCTTCCATAGTAAAATTTCACACTGTTTCTGAAGTTTACAATAGCTGTGGACTTTTCTAGGGGCTAGCCATGCTCCCCTTTTTGATTGTTTCTCACTGGATCTGCCAACCTTTTGGGTTTATCCTCCCTTCCCAGGCTTTGCTTATCAATGATCTGGTTTGTTGGTAAAGCAGTCATTTACTCTGTTTCTCTGTGTCAAGGGGAAACAAAATTCAAAATAGACTCAGAGTTGGAAGGAAGACACAGACAGGGTACTTTTCATCTCTTACACAAAATACAGTATTTTGGGGGCTGACTTTCTTTGTATCCATCGCTATTCAGCTGTAAACAGTCCTTTTGTTATATGAATCATCATTCCCTATATCCAAACACATCAGGAATCTTAACAATTCCATCTTCACAAAGAGATCAAGACAACCTCCCAGGTTTCAGTACTTCTGAGAAATCCAATAACTCTCTGATTCTTGTTATTTTGAAGAATATAATTTCTTTCTCTTGGAAACAATTTTATTTGCTCATGACTCAGGTGTTCTCACGTACATAAAACTAGCATCTATGTGATATCTGACTGATGGTTTATCCAGTTAAGCCCAATCAAATTCCTTTCATATTTAAAAAGAGAAGCCTAAGGAGTTAACTAATGTCTTAAATATCATTTTTCTTAAAAGCAGTAATTTCAGAAGTAACATATCTGGTTGGGACTTTTGATACTGCAGTGATATCTCTGTTCACAAACTTAATTATTTCCATGATTCTGGTTGCAAAGTAAATTGTATGAGAACCAAATTTCCCCATAAGGTCAGCATTGAAAATAACCATTGAATTTTATTTGGTTTTCATCCAATTCAGCTTGCAACCAGAATCATGGAAAGAATTGAGTTCATGAACTGAGGTATTACTATATTTGCACTAGTTCTCCTCACCATCAAAACTAAGGCCATTCTTTGTTGGTCCAACTCCACCTCAAAGTAGGTTCTTACCCCTGCAACACTGCATTATGACTGACTCATTTAACCATAAAATCCAATCTATTTTAAGCCAAACATGTCATTATGTTTATATATGTTAAGCATGATCATAATATAAACTAAGATTTTACTTAAATGTTCAGGTTATAGTAACCAAAAAAAATATTATCTCTACATCATCATCATCTTTTTCTCCTCCTTTCTTGTCCTCCATATCAGGAATCAGGTAGTACTGCAATATTTTTGGCCAAATAATCCAATATTGTCTCCATTATTTAGTAAAATGTCAATATATTAAACCATATTACCTTTTACATGCATCATCATGATATCCTTGGGAAGCAAAACAATGAATCTGATCCCAAACAGTTTTGTGTATTATTTTACATGTGCTTCACTTTTTTGTTTCACTGATATCTTTATGTTCCTAAAGCACTATTTTAGAATTTACTGTCTATTTATCTAAATGAGGGCCTTTTTATTGAATATGTATATGGTAGACACTATAGTAATCCACTTCATAATATTTGATTTTTATTTAAGTACTGGGTTACAAATGCTCTTATCCTCATTGGTATCAGTTTTAGAGAACTAAGGTCAGAGACATTAAGTAAACTGCCCTAGCTTCAAAAGTTGTAAATGCTGTTATGGTTTGCATCTAAGACATCCTTCAAAAGGCTGATGTGCAGAGGTGGGGCTTTGGGAATCTGACTGGCTCCTGAGAAATTTAACTGGGTCAGCTGATTAGTCCACTGATGGATTTATAATTGAATAGATGGCACTATTGGAATATGATGAAGATAGAAGACGGAGGGTAAAGGAGCAAGTCATGGCAGGTGGTGTGATGCTGGAGACCCGATCTTGTCCTCTGTTTCTTCTACTCCCACTTCTCCCTTTCTCTCTGCTTCCTGGATCCTTTGAAATCAGAACATATTTTCTGCTACACTCTCATCACCACATTTCCATTTTGCCACAGGCTTAGAGGTAATGACCAGCAAAGTGGCAGAGATATCTGAAACCAGGAACCAAAGTAAATGTTTCATTTAATATGATTTTCTCACATATTTGGTCATAGTGGCAATAGCAACAACAATAAAAAATGCCAATGTCAAAATTTATATACAAGACTTCTTTTATTTAAAATTCTTCTGCTTTTCCAGTTTGGGTGAGTAGATTTAAATAGAAGATGATGGTATGTGTCTCTTTGCCAGGAATAAATCCTTTAAGGACTTTTTAAAATCCTCTAAAGGGGAAAAATGTATAAGGTTTAAGAATGCTACAGTTTTTAAAATTTACACTTAGGAAAATATAGAAAAATTATTAACTTAAATAGCTATATATATATATATATATATATATATATATATATATGATAGAAAACACTTCAGCTTTTGATTTTAAACCTGGTGGACCATGTAATTCAGACAATACTGTGGTTTAAGACTTTCTGAGAATAAGCATTTTGTCTATCAAATCTAATGGAATAAAAGCATAGATGTATAGTAAAACATTGGATTGTGAATAAACTCGTTCTGTGAGTATTCTTCAAGACAAGCAAATATTTCTAATAAATTTTAACTTGATAAATGAGTGATGTCTTCCAATGCAAGTAGTACATGACACCAAACATCACAACTAAGCCAGTGTTGTTCTCTCTCTCTCTCTCTCTCTCTCTCTTTCTCTCTCTCGTGTGTGTGTGTGTGTGTGTGTGTGTGTGTGTGTGTGTGTGTGAATGTGTCTCCCTCTCTCTTTCTGTGAGACTACAGGTGATCATCTCCCAACAGCAAGAGGTTATGGAGATCGCACCTGCTGCAAAGGAGGAAAAGAAGGTGGAGGAATCCCTCATTTCAACTGAGATTAGGAAGATGTGTAAGATGTGGGAAACAGTGCAAAATGTTTCAGAAAAGCATCACCAATTAAGGGTATGGCAGAGTGACCAATGAATGTGCTTAATGGTGATGTGTTGTCACATTTTTGTGAAATCTTCAAAAGAGGCAAAAGCAAGTACCTCTAGATACTGCTAGATATGCAAGTACCTCTAGATATGTTCCTTGTTAAAGCTGCATTGCAGGAAAAGATTACTTTGAGCCAACAGATAGCAGTGATTCTATCAGTAGTAGAGAAAGTTGTTCTACAGAATAACCTTCCTCTCTTATCTCCCTGACACCAGCCATGAAGGCTTACAAAAGTAAGTACAGGTTAATTTGCTTATTTTTCTTCACATTTTGTATTTTCTTTATTATTTTGCCTTACATTACAATACCATAATCATGTTACATCAATATTTTGAGGTTGTGAGTTATCCGTAGTTCCTTTATTTCTTATGGGGAAATTTGACTTGATATACAAGTGCTTGTGATTGCAAGACTGCTTCTGGAACAAATCATGCTTAGGAACCAAGGTTTTACTCTATTTACAGGGAATATGGATACAACATGCCTCCAGGAGGCTGTTTCAGTCAGTATTTACTAGAGAAATATAACACAAGATATACAAGTATATAAGAATCTACAGATTCTTTCAATGGCTCATGGTGGCTGCTCACAGAGTCAGAAGTGGAGGAGTACAGAAGGTCTATCTGTGCACGGGAGAGCTGAAGGATCCAGTCAAAGCCCTGGATTTCCTTGTAGTGTCCCTTGCAAATCTATATCAGGAGGCCCAAGGGTCTGCACAGAAGGTTGAAAGGTCAGGGTTGGAGGTTGGAATCTGTACTGAAAACCAGAAAACCACTTCAGGGTGAAAGCCAAAACTGGAGCTCCTCTGAGGAAAACAAAAGAGAGCTCCCTTTCTTTGTTTCCTTTTTATAGCACTCTGTTGATAACCTTCCCTAGGGTGGATCTTCCACACCCAAAGCTAAGCTGAATAAATGTAGTTTGGTGTTATTTATTCAAGTTGACACAATCAATAAACCCTTCCAGAGGTCAAGACATTTAACAGGTTTCTGGAAGATGGTAAGTACTGGAGCATTTCTCTGTAAATCAAGGAGAATGGTAATATACTATTTAGGATTCATGAGACCATGTTTCCCACTGTGCCCTTTGAAACTGCAAAGGTATCAGGTTAATGGAGGGTCGGATGGAAATATGCTGTTGAAAACAGTAAAATCAACCAAAAATCTAAATACAGAACATCTGGGACAGGTATCCCCCATATTTTTCTACCACTAAAAATCAGAACACAGACATTAAGCAATTACCTTAGTTTCATCTCAACCCTAAATGGCTCCTCCATAAAGAAATGATTAGGAAAACTAAAAGAACAGTACAGTATTTGACCCCAGTTTGTTATTTGTTAATTCTATCTGCTGATGTTAGTATAGACAGAGAAAGTCCTCTGAATTTTTCAAGCAACACATAATTAAATAAAGGTAATTAAGTGATTATAGGCCCATCTTCCTTGTAAGCAGCCATGGTGCAAGTGAGTGGTGGGTGAGACAGGAAGAGAACTAGTCAGCATTTCCCAAGATCCAGCCATGTTGGAACTTAGGGCACTGAGCAGAAAAGTAACCAACCTACCTTCCTGGTAAGCAACCATGGTGCAAGCAGTAGGTAAGCCATGGAGAGAATCAGTCAGAGTCTCCTGTGAACCTACCAGTGTGTGGGCTGAAAATCAAACATCTTACCACCACCACCACCACCCCCATTAGCAACTGGGAGCTACAGTTCTGAGCATCTTTTAGAAGGATGACAGTATGCAATATAGCATATATGGGGGATTTCCTTCTATCATCTCTTTGAAGACAAATATTGTTTTCACTGTTTTTGATTTGTTCTGATTAATTATTTTGCTCTATTCAATATTCTGTTTTGATTGGCTTTATAATGTTCTGCTTTTGGTTTGATTTTGCTATACCTGATTGAATGGATAACAATTGTGAAGATAACAAGATATAGTTTGGTACCTATTACCGTTATTCCAGTATCCTGCTCTGAAGTTCCACACCAATTTCACTGCATTGTCTAGATTGACTTTGTTCTGTCTTATTCTGTTGTATTTTACTATCTTCTACATAAAAAAAACATAAAATAAAATAAAATAAAATAAAAGTGACTATAAAACCACTGCATCTGATGCATCAAGCAACAGAATCTACATTGGGCTTTCAAAAATGACTCCCAGAATATTATAGAACTCATCTACCAGTAAGATCCTACTTTCCTGTAAATGAAACTAAAAATAATAAGATCATGTACATGCAATTCAGTGCACTGTGCTTAGTAAAGTACTGTGGTCTTTATCTTGCCAAGCAGAAAGCTAGTTTGGAGACTGAAACTTTCCTGCGAACATGCATCTTCAACCTGCTTACTGACTGCAGAAAAGAACCAAAGATAACAGGAAGATAGCCAATTTTTTTTCTGTTGTGTCTTACAAATACAAAGTGTCCAATGTGAAGAAAAAACTTCATGTCCAGAATTTGGCTACATAGCTTTTATGCTTCCAGCCTGTGAAAATAAATAAATAAATAAATAAATAAGACTCATTAGAAGAAGGTGGCTGCTGATACTGAAATAATCACCTCCCATACAAAGAAAAGCCTAATACATTGGACTCCATGCCTCCTTTCACAGAGAACTCCCAGTCAGAATGCCAATAAAGGCAGAGGCCTGAAAGAAACTATATCTATTTACACCTATTCATGCCTTCACCTAGCCATCATTAAAGACAACCTAGAATCATTAAGTATAAAAAGAGAATATACATATAGGAAAATTAACATCAGAGAAAAGCATATCACTCTGGAAGCAGAAGAGAACCCTCTAACATAATCCTCTGACCAGCTTAATCTTTTTAGATCAAATAAAGCTGAAATTTTTAAAAGAAGTCTCAGCTAGACAATGTGAAGACAGGACATTAGACAAAGTGAATTAATGATTCATATTAATATTGATAACATGAAAAGGCAATAAAATATTTTAAAGTATAAGGAAGAATATAGCATATTAGTGAAAAATATGACTGACAAAAGCAGACAAAAAACCATTGCAGAAGACATAGCCTCTGAACAGCAGGAGACTAGAAAAGGGGAAGTTACCTACAGCACACACAGAAGGCATCAGTCCAACTAGAGCAGGAGAACACCTCAGGGAGAGGGAAATTGTAGGAAAGGAGATCTAAGCAGTAACAGGATAATGATACGAAAAGTGTAAAACTCAAAATGGTAGAAATGTTTCTCCTAGGAGCAACCCAGGCATAGCAACACTGCTGCTATAGAAAAGAAACCTACTCCTAGCACAGTATTTTCAACTGAACCTAACAATATAACTGCTGTTCACTGCTTTTCACTTTTGGAGTCAACATGAAGTCATGCAGCTTTTTAAATGTTGACTTGGGCATATAAAATGTTACATAGGTCATATAAAACATCACAGCAGGCTGAGTCCAGGCCACTAAAAGCCATTCAGTGACAGAACCTCCAAGAAAATGGTCTTCAGCCAGTGGTTTTAAAGAGTTTTATTCATTTAGCAGCTGGTAGCTATAGTCACATTTAACCCAGAGCATAGGATGGGGGAGAAAACCTATAGACAGCAAAGTTATAGATGTAGAAAAAGAATATAGATGTCACCAAATTTAGTAATACAGGAATCAAGCTGCCAGCTGCCTGCATTCAGACTTATGTGTGAGGTCATTTCTAGTGAAAATGGAAGCTTTGGAACATTGCTCCAAGCCAGTAAGTCCTGTTTAGCCTCCCAAATCACTGGAGTCCACACAGGAGATCCCTGTGGGCCTAACTGGGCCATGCCCAATAACCCCCCGGGACAGCAGACAACTGCCTGTATCCTGCCTCATGAGCATGAGGTGACTTCCAGTGCACAGGGAAGTCTTGGAACATTGCTCGGAGCCCAGGAATATAGGAGAATGACAAAGCAAAACAGCAAAATGCAATCTCAAAACCCCAGCCCATCACAAGCAAGCATAGGAGACATGGACATAGAAGAAAATGTAAGCTATACACCTGAAATACCTGAAATGATAGGAACTGAAGTAAAGAAACAACTCCAGGAAGCTATAAAAGAACTCAGAACAGAAATAATCTCCCAGGTAAAAGAAGAAATGATAAATGCAATGAAAGAAATGCTGAACACACTCAAAGCACTGTACTTAAAAAAATAGAGGAATAATGCAAAAAGATGTAAACCTTGAATGAACAATATAAGAAACAAACAGAATGCATGAATCATATTCAAAGAGATATACAGGAAATCAAAAATTCCATCAAAAGTTGGCACAACCGCCTCAATGAAAGGAAAGATAGACATTCAGATCTAGAAGACAAGATTGCAGCTAGTGAACAGGAAAGGAAAGATATTTTAAAAATAATAAGGAAACAGGAAACAACAATTGAACAGCTGCAAGATGATGCAAAGAAGAACAACATAAGACTGATAGATTTAAACAAAAAAGGTGACAACATAAATGATATCAAGAGGCTATTTAAAGAAGTAATAGCTTTCCCGAAATGAGAATGGAAACTGACATACATATCAGTGAAGCATATAGAACTCCAACTAGCCCTAACCAAAAAAAAAAACAAAACAAAACTACACTCAGACATATAATAATCAACATCCCAGAAACCCAACATAAAAACAGACTATTAAAAGCTACAAGAGAGAAGAGACAGATCACCTATGAAGTAAAGCCTATCAGAATCACAGCAGACTTCTCAACACAAACAAAAAGTCAAGAAGAGTGTGAAGTATTTAAGATCCTAAAGGAAAACAACTTCCAACTTTGTACCCTGTAAAACTATCCTTCAAAATGGATAGAGAAATAAGATAGTTCCATGACAAAGAACAGCTGAAGAACTTCATGACCACCAAATCAACCCTGCAAAGAATATTGAAAGACATTCTAGATAGATATAGGAAAAAACCACTAAGCAAGGCAAACAGTTAAAGAGAGGATAAAGGTAAAAAACCAACAGCAGAAAGATAACATGTCAAAAGTAAATCAATACATATCAGTTATAACCATTAATATAAATGGCCTCAATTCACCAATTAAAAGAAACAGACTGGCAGAATGGATCAAGGAACAACATCCAACCATATGCTGACTACAAGAAAGCCATCTAACCCAAAAGAAAACTCATGAACTGAAAGTCAAAGGATGGAAAACAGTACTTCATGCAACAGGAAACAAACAAACAAAAAAATCAGGAGTAGCTATTCTGTTGGCAGACAATATGAACTTCAAACCAAGAATGATCCAAAGAGATAAAGAAGGTCACTATATACTAGCTAGGGGAAAACTCCAAGAGGAAGAGATAATAATCTTAAATATCCATGCAACAAATTTGGGAGCACCTAACTATACAAAACAAATATTAACAGAAGTGAAAAACCAAATAAGCAATAACACAATTATAATAGAAGACCTTAACATGCCATTGACATTCTGATAGACAGAATATCAGCAAAGAAATAACAGGCCTGGATCACATTTCTGAACAAATGGACTTAGTGGATGTATACAGAGTGTTCCACCCAACAACATCAGAATATATATTCTGCTCAGCAGCACATGGGACATTCTCTAAAAGAGACCATATACTAGCCCACAGAACATGCTTAAATAATGCAAAATAATTGAAATTATCCCATGCATGTTATCGGATCATAGTGCTGTGAAACTAGAAATTAATGACAAAAGAAATTATAAAAACCCCACAAACACATTGAAATTGAATAATACACTCCTGATAAATCTGTGGATCACAGAGGAAATTAAAGAAGAAATTTAAAAATATATACAAGCAAATGAAAATACAAACACATCTTACCGGAACCTGTGGGATGCAATGAAAACAGTCTTCAGAGCAAAATTTATTGTGGTGAATTCCCACATAAGGAAAACAATGAACACAAATAAACAACCTGATGCTACACCTCAAACATCTAGAAAAAGAAGAACAAATCAAGCCCAAAGCCAAAAGAAGAAAGTAAATTATACAAGTCAGAACAGAAATCAATGCAATATAGACTAAGAAAACAATACAACAATCAATGGGAATCTAAGAGTTGGTTCTTTGAAAGAATAAACAAAGTTGGTAAGTCCCTTGACAACCTTATAAATAAAGGAAACAAAAAACTCAAATTCATGCAATAAGAAATGAAAAGGGTGAAGTCACTATAGACACTGTGGAAATACAGAAGATCATCAATACTTATTTCAAAAACCTCTACTCTCATACGTTTGATAACACAGAAGAAATGGACAGACTCCTAGAAACATATGAGTTACCAGAGCTGGATGAAGAAGATGTAAAATTGCTGAATAACCCAAATTTAATTAATGAAATTGAAAATGTAATCAAAACGTTACCAACAAAGAAAAACCCAGGTCCAGACGGACTCATTGTGGAATTCTTTAAGAAATTCCAAGAAGATTTAATGCTGACACTCCTCAGACTCTTCAATGAAATTGAAAGGGAAGCAATTCTCTCTCTTTCCAGGAAGCAAATATTACTCTAATACCAAAACCTGAGAAAGACTCAACCAATAAAGAGAACTACAGACCAATCTCCCTAATGAACATAGATGCAAAAATTGTCAATAATATATTGGCAAACAGAATGCAGCAAATAATCAAGAAGATTATACACCATGATCAAGTGGGATTCATCCCAACAATGCAGGGATGGTTCAACATATGCAAATCAATAAATTTAATCCACCATATCAATAGAGCCAAAAATAAGAATCACATGATCATTTCTATAGATACAGAAAAAGCTTTTGATAAACTGCAACACTTATTTATGATAAGACCCTTACAGAAAACTGGAATAGATGGTCTTTACCTCAATATGATAAAAGCCATCTTTGACAAACCAACAGCCAGCATCATATTAAATGGCCAAAATCTGAAAGCCTTTACCCTAAAATCAGGAACAAGACAAGGATGTCCATTATTACCACTCCTATTCAATATAGTGCTGGAAATACTAGCCAGAGCAATTAGACAAGAGAGAGAAATAAAAGGAGTAAGGATGGGAAATGAAAAAGTTAAATTATCATTATTTGCAGACGACATAATACTCTCCATAGAAGACCCCCAAAACTCCATTGAAAGACTCCTAGGGATAATAAATGAATTCAGTAAGGTAGCTGGATACAAAGTCAGCACTCAGAAATCAATAGCATTCCTATACACTAATAACAAACTCACTGAGTGAGAAATAAGAGAAGCCACACCCTTCACAATAACATCCAAAAGAATGAAATTCTTAGGAATCAGTCCAACAAAAGAAGTAAAAGATATATTCAGGGAAAATTATAATACCCTGAGAAAGGTAATTGAAGAGGACCTCAGAAAATTGAAATACATCCCTTGTTCATGGATAGGAAGAATGAACATTGTGAAAATGGCCATTCTCCAAAAATTGTTATACATATTTAATGCAATCCCAATTAAAATACCACTAACATACCTCACAGACCTAGAGAAATCATTCCTAAAATTTATCTGGAACCAGAAGAGACCCAGAAGAGCAAAGGCAATTCTAAGCAACAAATGCAAGGCAGGAGGCATCACTACAAAGCTACTGTAATAAAATCAGCATGGTACTGGAATAAAAACAGATCTTAAGATCAATGGAATAGATTAGAAGATACAACTACAAACACACTCAGCCACCTTATCTTTGGTAAAGGGGCCAAACACATCAGCTGGAAGAAAGATAGTCTCTTCAATAAATGGTGCTGAAAAAATTGGCTCTCCATATGCTGAAAAGTAAAACTAGACCCATGCCAATCACCATGTTCTAAACTAAAATATAAATGTATCAAAGATCTAAATATTAAAAAGAAACACTAAATCTGTTGGAAAGTAGAAATCTTGAAGACATAGGGGTAGGTAGAGAATTCATGAAAAAAATCAAACTGCACAGGAAATACTTCCCAAAATCAATAACTGGGATCACATCTTATTAAAGAGTTTCTGCATGTCAAAACAAATCTCCAGCATAGCAAAAACAAAACGCACAAACTGGGAAAAATATCTTAGGCAACTGTCCCTCAGACAAAGGAATTCTGTCTAGAACATATAAAGAATTTAAAAAATCAGACTCCCAAAATTCAAAGACCCAATCCAAAAATGGGCATCCAAGACAAACACACAGTTCTCAGATGAAGAAATACGAATTGCAAATAAATACATGAAAAAATGTTCAGCATCACTGGTCATTAGAGAAATGCAGATTAAAACCACATTAAGATTCCATCTCACTCCAGAAAGAATGACCAGGATCAAGAAAACTACCAACAACAGATGCCGGAGAGGCTGTGGGGGAAAAGGAACTCTTCTGCACCGTTGGTGGGAGTTCAGACTGGTGCAACCACTGTGGAGGTCAGTCTGGAGGTTTCTCAAAAAACTGGGATTGGAAGTCCCATTTGACCCAGCTATTCCACTGTTAGGCTTATTCCCAGAAGAACTGAAAACATCTTATCACAGTGATATATGTGCCTCCATGTTTATAGCAGCACAAGTTGTAATAGCCAGATCTTGGAAACAACCTAAATACCCATCAACTGAGGAATGGATTAAAAAAAGTTGTGGTATTTTTATACAATGGAGTATTACTCTGCTATAAAGAATGATCACATTGAGATATTTATAAGTAAGTGGATGCAACTTGAGAGCATACTCGTAAGTGAAATAAATCAAACTCACATGACTAAATACCATATTGTCTCCCTAGTGTAAGAAATGGTAAGAGTACATAAGATACAAAATCTTCAATAAATACAGTGAAAGGGTAAGAATCTTCTCAAAGGGGGAAAAATAATATCTCAGGGAAAAGGAGGAAAAAGAAAAAGAAAAGCAAAACAAAAAAATATCTTAAATTGTATAAACACACTTAGGATAGCTAAGATGATTGTTCTACAAATTCTGTAAGTTCTTGGAACAAAACAGCTAACATTCATGGGTTTGGAACAATTTGGCATGTTAGTGTCTGGTGATCTGAGAAATTCTTGAAGATCATTATGTAAAATAACAACGCTAGTTATGTTCCTACCACCTTGTTTTGAAGGCCTATATCGTCATTGTTTGGGGCTCTTTGCTATTGTTATTTGTCTTTTTTGTTCTGTGTTTTTCTAGTAATTTGTTTTGTTTTGGTTTGTTTTCCCCTCTAACACAAAAAGGATAGGTATACATGTAGAGGCTTATACATACATAGGGCTTCCCCTAAACAGTTTAAGAGAATCAATTATATAATGCACAATGAAATGAACAGCTACTTTGGAGAAAAAGAGGCATTATGGTATCCATTGCTGATACCGTATCATCATGCTGTGAAATCCAGTAATGCTATTATTCTTTGTTCAGAGTAGTTTTAGCCTGTTTTGTATTGTTTAATTCCAGTGTACATGAAGGTATGGACAACTAATTTGAACAAGAACAAGAGACATTATGGCAGCCACTGTTGATTTTCCTTTTGTCTGGTTTTGAAGGCCTATAATGCCTTCATCACTCTGTTCTGATCAGTTTAATACTATTTTGTTTTATATGAATCCATTGTGTGTGAAGATATAGACAACTATTTGGAAGAAAAGAAAAGACATTATGCTATCCATGGTAGATATCCTGTTATCTTGCTTTGAAATCTGTGTCACTTACATTGTTATTTTCTGATCTACCTTGTTCTGTTTTGTTATGTTTGGTTTTACCCTCTTAAAATTTTTTTTAAAAAAATCAAGCTGCAGAAGATGAATGTTGGGAAACAGAAGGTGGGCAAAGAAGAAGGAAAGTGCAGGGATACAGGAGCCAGCATCCCATGAGTGGGAGTCCTGCAACGCTGGGGCTCCCAGACAGGGCATAAGATAAAAAGGAAGAGTAAATATAGCATGAGAATAACAGAAGAGGTCAGTAGTGAATTTAAAATAACAATTATACTATAAATATCTGAGAGGAGTGAAAGAGGAAGTGAGCCAAATCTTTCTCTTTCAGAGGAGTCTGTAAATATTCATTATCTACTTCCTGTAGATAATGTGTGCTGGACAGTGTTGGGTGCTAATCTACAACATGCCCATGGGAGAGAAAGGGGAAATATGTTTGACCGCATCTTACTGTGACTCACTCTCATTCACTTAGAATATTATATCGTTTTTATTTTCTGGTAAACTTTGATTTCTCCAACCTGAACCCAAGTTTGCAAACATGGATCCTGAAATAGAGGAAGATGCACATGCTAGAGCTTTGGAAGGAAGCACCAGAAAACACTGAAATGGATACCACAGCATGAAGTGGAATGTGAGTGTTAGGACTTGGAGGCAGGTGGATAAACAGACTGTTCTTTTCTGAGATACTCAATGCTGTTGTACCACTTCGATGGAAGTATTATGTGGTTAACAGAGATCTCTTACCATCAGCTCCCATTGTAATTGTACCAGAAAACCACTTGACTCCCGAATCATGCACCTCCTCAGGCATCCTATATGTACTATCCAAAGGTTCTAAAGTTGGGTCTGGCCATTTCAATCCAACATGGGATGAATAAATCTTAAAAACCAATCTACCTCAAGAGCATGCATGGGATTGGCTGATACTGCCACTGAAACTGCATCATAAATTGCTCCTCCTTCCTTACACCTTTGCTTTTCTCAATTCTCTCCCAAAAGTGTTAACCCCTCTACCATTTAATAACAGCAGTTGACCCCTCTACCATTTAATAACAGCATCAGCACTGGGGAAATCTAACCTATGGCAGACACGGCTTACAAATATACAAGTGTGAGTTTAAATGATAGAAAACTTCAGGTGATGTTTCATTCATTGTAGTGAATGAAATTATTACCAGTAAAGCAGAGAATTCATGCAGAAACAGAATTTACTTTCATTTTTCATTAACATGTGTTTCTTTTATTTCAGCTTGACAGTTTGTTGATATTTTTTGTTTTCATCAAGAATGGATTGCCTTCAACTTAGAATCTATCTAGCTCAAAACATGAAATTTCCTGTTACTTTGCCCATGTGGAAAGTATTATCAATTGTTTAATGCTATTTTCTTTCTAATGTTCACCCTATTTAATCTCATTAATTCTTTTATCATAGCAAGATATTATTACTGGCTAGCAAAAAATACACTTTTATTGATTCTTACGATGTAAATTTCTTTCCAAATGACAGAGAATTGTGCTTACCAATCTTATTAAAAAGTTAAAGATTCTTGGCATGCAAATATGACAAGACAAAATGGTGATTTTACTTGTTTAAAAAGGTAGTAGAGTGCCATATTTTATTACTGATAATATGTGAACAGACACAACTGCATGGTTTTTGTTATCTAAGTATCAGTTTACCCACCTTTATTTTTAGAAGTACTGCCAATAAAAGTAATAACTTCTGTGAGTATCTTCTTCAAAACTCCACTTTAAAATGTTTAAAATACATCCCTCAAGGCAGAAATTCTAGCTTTATCATTGATCTATGTCAGATTTGGAAATATTCTGTATAAGATCAATAATTACTCAGGAATATATGAATGACTGCATGAATGAACTTGTTCCATACAACATTTCACCCAGAAACCCTTAAATATTGTAATTTAATATTATAAACTGACTTCCTGCTAGTTCCACAATCCTGTTTTAAATTCCGTGCATTGGGGCTGGGGATTTAGCTCAGCAGTGTAAGTACCTGCCTGGCAAATGCGAGGTCATGAGTTCCATTCTCAGTACCAAAACAACAACAGCAACAACAAAAAAGTAAACTCCATGCAAGACAATCTCCTTGCAGTTCCTGGATACTTTCAGTCTTGTCTTATTCACCAAATTAACAAATCCTCATTAAAAACCTATTTAAGCAGCATGGCAGATGCTGAGAGCACAGCAACAGTCCTAGAAGGTGAGCGTCAGTGTTTGAAACGCATCTCATTGTTGACCATTCTCATCCTTCCTTCTGGCCTTCTTTATCATATTTATTTCCTGCAACTTGTGTTCTCCTCACATATACCCATGCCTAAAACCACAAGTTCTGTTCTGTGTCCTTGGCAGGTTCCTTAACCTCTGACTCTTCAGTTTTCTCTCATCTAACATCAGGTGAGATGTTATCTTCCCTAAACAGTATAAGGAAGATTAAGTGATATAATGAATGCAAAAGTGTCAGTTTAGTGCCTGGTTCATTATTGTTTAACAAATGATAGCTAATATTTCTGCTATAAAATAAATTCTAAAGACTAATTCTCATTCATAACAGCTACTACCATAGTACTTAGATAATGAAAAACTCCTTTTACTCACTGTTTTCAATTATAAAATTTAAAGTTTTGTTTAAAATAAAATATTGTCCATATTTTTACATATTGTATAATTTCCTTTTTAAGGCTTAATAGTACTCAAATGTATGTGCATACTATAGTTTCTTTATTCTTTCCTCTCTCAGTGGAAAGACATTATGCTAAGGAAGATAAGCCAGTCACAGGAAGGCAAACACCACATCAATATACCTAAATCAAATATATGAAATACTTTCATAGAATGTTTTCATTGTCTAAAAGAGAAGAATGGTGGTTCCCAGAAACTATGAGAGGAAAAAATGAATTAATCATTAACAGGCCTAAAATTTTAGTACAGCAAATAAATAAGCCCTATGGTTCTGTTGCAAAACATTACACTGACATTCAACAATAATGTATCATACACTTAAAATTTTTAGAGGGCTTATCTCATTGTATCTCATTGAGAGGGTCTTATTGTAATAAAAATGTTATATTTTTCAGTCTGTACAATAAAATCAAGCATTGGCAATCAAGCTAGTATATTATATGCAATCCAGCAATCACTCCCCAGTTGTGAAAGAGTTGAAAGCAGAGAAAAATTTAGAAGAGACCAAGGGAAAAGAGCCTACATTGTTCTCTATTCCAGAAAATGAAGGTTATAAATAACATGTATATTACCTTTTTTTGGTTCTCTCATCAGTTTTATGATCAAAAAAATCTTCTATAATTATCCTTCTTAAAACACTGATAACTCAGACTTTGAAACTGCTCATGGTTTCTGTGCATTATGAAACTGAACAAATACTAACAACTATATTCTATGTCCTTTTGTCCAATCTTATTTTGACTACCCGAAGTTCTCAGATATGGATGGGGAATTTTGAGTCAAAATCTTGAAAATTTCTTTCCTGAGTCAGTCTTAAATGAGTTAGATGTTCACTGTGTTGACTTCTTTATTTTAGTTCATGTCATAATGTAATTTCTTCACCAAGACAGCACAGTTTCACAGGAGGAATGAATGTGGGGAAATGCAGGAATATGGTGGATTGCTGTCCCTTCCAGCCTCCTCTACCAACCCAATCAGCAATCAGCCAGTACCATATATCACACATGTACGTCTTCAGGCTGTGGATATTCTAAGATGCTAAACCTGATCTTAAGTAACTTGCAAATGAATTGAATGTCCAGGTTCTTCATTCATATGAAAAACAATGAATAATGGCTCTTATACTTCGGTGTTTTGGACTGAAATATCATCTGTGGCAATATCAAGTTTCCAGAGTTGTGACAAGCATTAGCGTAGATGCTGTATGAAAATTACTCTCTCTTTGCTAAGGGAATTATAGATGCTTAGTAAGTGGAACTGATAGTATAATAAAAACAAAATTTGCAGTAGTAAAAGGAAGCTAAATTTTGAGTAGTTCAGACTTTATGAACCCAGTTGGAAATGATATATACATGGAAGCATTAACATGTATCACTTCAATGTCTATTTTCAGAAATGCAGCCAGAATCACTTATTCCCCATAAGATAATAGTTTGCTAATTACTCTAGAACAGCACTGGTGAAAGTTTTAGAGACTGAGTGCCCAAATTGCCACCTAAAACCCACTTATTTGCAGCAATTAAACATGAATGCTTGCTGCTAGGGCAACGCTGGGTTGACTTGTCTCATGGGCGAAAAAAAAGAGGGCTTTGCTCACTAGCTGTGCCACATGTGCCATATGTTTACCACCACTGGTTTAGAATATATTTAACAAAAATTTGAGTATGAAAAATTATGAATAGTTAAGCAAGTGAATAGGAAGAGGAAATCAGGTGGGGGGATATGGGGAGAGGAGGGAAGAAAAGGTAAAAAGGATCAAAATGCAATGTATATATACATCAATTACCATCCATTCATGAAGTATCACATATACTACTAAAAAATTCAAGAACAAAACAATTAAATGCTTGACTGTATAAAACATTTCATAATAGTAAATTAGAAAGAATTGGGTAAGTGCAAGAGATCATACATTTAGGGAGATAAACTCAGAATGATTTTTGGTAAACTAAAGTGAATAAGGAACAATCTAAAATAAAAGGAATTAAAATGGAGACAAGAGGAATTTTGAAAAAATTTCAAGCCAAAAGGTCACCAAATATGAAGATTTTGCACAATCTTTATTACCATTATCTGTTACAAACTCTCCTCTTCAGAAATGGTTTGGTTACTATCACCTAAGACTTTGTTTCAAATGTAGTCTAAGGGAGAAAATATTTTATATGAATCTATAAAAGTTTCTATTTCAAGGAAACTGAGTAGATTATCATACCATAAAGATAGACAGGAAGGAAGGAAGGAAGGAAGGAAGGAAGGAAGGAAGGAAGGAAGGAAGGAAGGAAGGAAGGAGAAAAAAGAAAGAAAGAAAGAAAGAAAGAAAGAAAGAAAGAAAGAAAGAAAGAAAGAAAGAAAGAAAGAAAGAAAGAGAAAAAAAGAAAGAAAGAGATTTTTGTTTTGATGTTTGCTTCTTTGTTTTTGTAAGCGCAACAGAATTTAACCAATAGTAAAGTAAACCTTCATCAGACAATTAGAAATCATACTGTCTCTAAGAGAATTTCCAAAAGTAAAAGGCAGAATCTGTACATTCAAGTGTTTAGAGTCCCAGTATAAGTTTCATCTACATTGTTGCTCCAACACACCAGAACACTTCCAAGCACTCTGTCTTCTTGTACAAAATATAATTCAACATATTCAGAGCCAAATCGTAAGTCAGTCTTCTAACAAGAATACTTTTGTAGTGCTTACTGTTGCTCTAGTAGTACAAATTCTGATCCATTAACCAACAATGGAATAAAAAGAATTGAAAGACAAGTCACAAGTACAAAGTACCAAGAGGTGTTGCATTTTGCAAATTAATATGAAATTATATATAACATTTCTTTAAACTATAACTATGTAAAATATGCAGCAGAACTATTTATTATTTTTTATTATTTTATCAAAAGATACACATAATCACCAATATGATTGAATATTTTAAGAATAATGGACTAATCATACTCATTTCTTTTTTCAAACATTTGTTGCTTTTGGCATATCTCAAAAGTTTTACAGATTTTGCTCTGTAATTTTCAAACTCATTTATTCCAAATGAAATATAATCCTGTTTTCTGATACAATTAACCCTGGCTCAAGTTTTTGAGTAGTATTCAATTTTAATAGCACACATTCTCCTTATAGTGCACAGGGACAATATCCTTTCCAGAAATCTCCACAACTGTCAGATTGTTGAACTTGAAGTCATATGTACAGAAGTTTTAACAGGAAACCAGTTGTCTAATACCACAATCTCACTGGAGAGTATACAACTAAAAATGTTACAGTCCTAAAATAATCAGGAATTTCCATAGTCCAGCCTTCCTTTCCCTCATAGTTTAGAATGTTGTCCTCTCATTCATATTTTAGGGAAATTCAGTGTCATATTTTCTGAATAGTCTATAACTCAGTATACTAGGAATGTAACTGCAATAAGACAAGAACAAAATTATGCAAAGAGCCAACTACAGGTAACAGGGTAGCCACTCTTTAATTCTTCTTCAAAAGTTAGTCCAAAATAAAAGTCTCTGGTTGGGATATGAAAATGGAATGTTAAAGCTTAACATAATCAGTGATGAAATTAAGTACTGGCTACTAATATTAGCCACTTAACACTGAAATATTCAAAATGAACTATAAGAACCAAAGTAAAACAAAGGCTTTTTTCAAATCTTCATTCATTAAACATGTAATCTTACATTTAGTTCAATCTCACTAAAATGATTAATTTCCCCACAAATGATGGTTAATATTACAAGTGACACAAAACGTGCCAATAAGCCAAACTTTGTTTTTATTTATTTAATATTTTGAACCATAATTCATTGTACTAGTAACTATATTAAACACGTTAATATAATCATATTAATATAACTACATAAAGTATGGGACAAAAATAAGTACTATTGTCTCAAGAGACTTTTAATATAAGAAATAGTTACAAGTGCTCATTGTGAACTAGCACCATGTGAACCAGACCCCAACCTCTTCTGGCATGTGGACTGGAAAACAAGAAGAGCCAATACCCCTGAACACACACCCTACCCCCCGTAAGTTATGAGCTGATCCAGAGAAACACAGGCTGTAATGATAGCTATTGAGGTGAAATGCAATTTGGTGCTTGTGGTGTTTGCTGTTTCACTGACTTTGCAGGTCTAGGACTGGTGGTCTGACCATCTATTCAGAGGATCATGGTACACGGTGTGGCATCTATGGGGCATCTCCTTCTGAAGGTGGTAGCCATTGTTAATTCCCTATTATCTTGTTTTGAAGTCCTGTATCATTTTCATTGGTTTGATGGGTTGGGTTTTATTCTATTTTGTTTTGTTTGATTTTGTCATGTCTGACGGCACGAGCAGCTATTTCAATGATCGCAAGATATGTTATGGCAGCCATTTTGGATTCACTATTGTCTTAAAGTTCCTTATTGCATTTATTTTTTTTGTTTTCATTGGTTCTATTCTTTTTGTTTGTTTGTTTTGATTTTTACTATGTCTGAAGGTACTACAGCTATTTTGAATATAACAAGAGGCATTATGATAACCATTGTTGATTTCGTATTGTTTTAAAGTCTCGTGCTACTTACACTGGATTGTTTCGATTGTTTTTGTTCTGTTTTGGTTTGCATGGTTTTGTTCTCTTTAAAATTAAAAGAAAAAAGAAATAGTTACAAGTACATACATTAATGATGGTCATAGCTACCATCTGATGATTACAGATGCTATGTACTTCTCTGAAGTTTAGGGCTTATCCTGTGATAAATTAAGAATTAATCACTTATATTTATACATCTTTCCCCAAAAGTCAACTTGTAATAGAAACAGAAGATTCCTCTGGCATTTAGAATAAACATACTAGGTACATGCACACACACACATGCTCACACAAACAAAATAAAATTTATAGATGAAAGAAGGTAATATTCAGTGTTACTCCAAAACAGAGTATTACATTTTTTTTTTCAAATGAGTGCAGTCTACAAGGGAAAGTGACTGATATTTAAATAGCTATTCTACAAGAAAGAATTTAATTAACCACCACAAAAGAGGACCAGAATACGAGAGGACCATTTGAAGAAGGAAGTGAAGACACCCAGCAGTCAAATCTGTCATATCCCATTGAAGAGGGGATATTTGGGTTACATACTGAAGTGACTGGGTAGAATTAGAATTCATAATTCATGGAGGCAGAGCAGCATTTTAGCTAGAGCAAGGATCAATAAGAAAAGATGCAGAAGTAAAAATTTCTGAGATAGGTGCAGTCCAGAGAATACATGAATCAGATCCCTCAGCAAAATATGCCACACATGAAAAGGAGAGCTGTGCAATACTACTGGGGATAGTGAAAGCATGTGGGGAAGTTTTACTTCCCCAGAGTTTCCAGTGTGCCTGTTAAAATCCCCAGCCTTCTAAGGCATGGAAATGTGCAGTATAAAGACAGTGTCTGTTATCATTTCCCAGAGAAACATTTTACTATCCACATACTGTGAAGATTGGGGCTGTGGCCATTTATTTCATGGCTTTACAAAATCTTCCCTTCCTCTAGACGACCGAATGGTTAAAGCCTAGGTTAGGCTCAGAGGTGAAGCAATAAAGGGAGCAGGAAGACTGTCTCTCTATTAGGAATTTATATTTCAACAGAAATAAAGCCTTAATCTTGGGAGATGGAAGAGAACCAGCTCACAAATTCACTGTTATGCTTTCATATCTCTACTGCAGACAACTTGCCTGAACTTTTTAATGATGGTGTATGAGCTTATCTAGCATTGTTACTGCTGATCTAGTGATAAATGTTAATACACAACCCTTTGGCTTTCTTCAGATAGGATAGGTAGATAGATAGATAGATAGATAGATAGATGCTAGATAGACTGACACAAATAAAAATGGTGACATCTGAGAACCCTCATGATTCTTGACAAAGCAGAGTAATGTCATGAAGAGCCTATTACAGCAATAGAAAAAGTTTAAATCTAACATATTTCCTTCCAAAATCTGCAGAAAAGTGATACCTTGTTCCTGCAGGTATTTCAGCTTTTTCTAGGAGAACAAAAGTTCAGTAAAGGGATTATTTTATGAAATGTAGCAGTCCACAGTAGAGAATGTAGAACCATTTAAAAATCAGAACAAAGGTTGAAACCCAGGACAATTTAGTTCAACAAAATTCAGTTCAACTTAGTTAATACTATTGTTGGAGAGTAGCACTACAAGTTTCAAAGAATTGAAAGTATTTCTTTCTAGTAAGGCAAGACAAAAACCTACCAGAAAAGACTGGTGTGAAGATTTTTAGATCAGATAATAGTTAACAGAACTGGTTAGAAAAGGAGAATTTGACCTGGGTAGGAAAACATTTTTTCTGAAGGAATGAGGGTTCACAAAGATACCCTTCTCCTCTCAGTGATTAGTAATTTCAGCATTTTCTAATTCCAAAAATGGAACATATTCCTCTACAACTACTTGTGGACTACTCTCAACACCATCCCTGGAGTCAGAGAATTTAAGGCTAGGATGGTCTGGATTGACAGAGTTTAGAAATAATTTAGAAGTGTGCTCAGAGTTCTCTGGCATTTTCTCCTTCAGACCCTTGCTTAGTGGAAGAGGAAATAAGCTCAAGTTTGGTCTTAGAAAGTTTACATACTTTTCCTGAGATACAGTAAGTCCCCAACTTATAAATATGTTCCATTCCCGGAGAATGTTTGTACATAGGATTCTTTCATAAACCTGGCGAAGTAAGACTTATATATACAAAGTAAAGAATGAAAAAATTGATTTTCCACTTTCTGGATTTGAAGGCCTGTAATGCTTTCATTCTTTTGTTTTGATCTATTTTATACTTTTTTGTTTTGTTTGAATTCATTATGTGTGAAGATATGGGCAACTATTTAGGGGAGAACAGGAGACATTGTGGTAGCCACTGCTGATTTCCTATTGTCTTGTTTTGAAATCCTGTGTTGCTTGCATTGTTTTGTTCTGATCTGCTTTGTTTTGTTTTGGTATATTTTATTCCTTTTAAATTAAAAAAAGGGATAAAAAAACCCAAACACACACACACACAACTACAGTAAGTCCCTAACTGCACAGTACCATTGTATACTATTGCACAGCACAGTAAGCACACTGGAGCACAATTGTGACAGTGTCTAACAGATACATGAGAGACTTCCTTGTTCACATCTATTGAAATTTGTATTTCAGGTCTGCTTGAATCTGTGAAAGTTTACAATTTGAATGTTTATAAGTCAAGAACTTACTACACCTTGTTCTCATTTGTGAAATGATAAGGTTATGAGGATGGAAGTGACTCCACAGACAGGATGTAAAGGGTATAATAAATTCTTTAGTTAGCTTGTAAGTAGACAGTAGTAAATAGAAGCCTAAGATAGAGTCAGCTGGAAAGAAAGAGAATAGCAAAAACACACACACAAAGACACACATACCCCAAGTTAAAAGCTAATTCAAGTCATGCAGCTAGTTAACTGTAAGAGTAAGCATAAGTCAAAGGACAAAAGCATAAGTAAAAAGACAAAAAATTAAGATCTGGATGGGCAGATAAAGACCCTTCCTCTTCAGGAAATGATCTTAGGCTAAATGTTCTAAATTAGTTGACAGATCGTTGGGACTGGAATTTGAAGAGCATTACAAATGCAAAATAACTGTTTTCCCTTGCCCTGAGACAGCAGAGTAACTTTACCACTACCCTAGTTACTCCACCTCTACCTGCTCTCCCCAATTCCTGCTTATCCCTATTACACCAGGACATTATTAGACAAAGAACACATTAGAGAATTCTATCTTCACAATCTCCTCCTCAACATTCAAACCCAGGAGCTATTTTTATTTTCATTTCTTCCAATTCACCCTCTTTAACTTCTTCCTTTTATTCTAGATTTCATTCTTTGACTTCTTAAGACCACCAGCTCAAATTTATAACTTTCACACAATTCTCACTTTCAGTATTATTAAAGAATGTGAAGCTGATGTCCTAATTCAGTCTTAACAAAGGACAAATGGTTACAGAGGTATAAACTTTCATTTTAAATTTCCAGCTCAGGTTACTTTGCATGTTCCCACTTATTTGAAAACATTTCATTTTATTCCTAGTGTTTTCCTAGGTTTTTGCCTGCTTCACAGTTGTTTGAGAGAAAATTTCCTCAAATAATGTGTTGAATTTTGTTTTTAATGTCTTTCAACACCTTAGTATGAATCCATTATTCTTGTCTTCTAATTTTTTTTAGTGTTTTTTTTGTTTTGTTTTGTTTTGTTTTGTTTTGTTTTTTAGCATTTTACAGAATTCTTTGCAGGATGTCCTTGTCTCTCAGTCTATCAAAAGCCCAGAAATTTTAGTGGACTTATGTATTTGTTTTGTGGTAGGAACTGGAATGTGAATTTTTCTGATTTTTTTGTTTGCCCTATCTCCTCCTTTAACTTACATCTCCTCCTTCACCTCTGCTGCCTAGTGGAACAGGAACCTTGCTCTGACTCTCCCTCTTCTCAGAAGAAGATAGTCCTCAAACACTAATTATGATAACTCTTATATTTCTTCTTAATGTTTTACATGCTGAACTGTTTAGATACCATTTCAGTGTTTTCAGAGTAAAGGTGGACTTATTTTTCCTGGCAGAGATTTTTCTCACTACATATTTCCTTCTCTTTCCACTCGTCTTCCTAGACTTATGTTTGCTTTCCAAATATATCTGGTGATTGAATTGGGATAAATCAGGATTCTGAGAGACCACACACTAAAACATGGCATTTCTTTCTTTTTTCTTACAATTATTCCATCATTCTCTATATTCAAATGATGCTGTAAAATTCTGTTTTGTTTAGTTTCATTTTGTCTCTTTTCTTTTTAACTATACTAGGAGAAAATGTTAGAAGATAAGAATGTAGGAAAAACCTGTCATTATCTTTGCTTTCTATTTTTAACCTATCAATTTCTTTATAATTAAAATGTATTTTTTAAGCCAGGCATATTGACTCATGCCGGTAACCTCAGCACTCAGGAGGCTGAGGCAGGAGTATCATTGCGAGTTCAAGACAAGCCTGGGCTACAAAGTGAGCCCAAGGCCAATCTGAACTGCATGCGTAGCAAGACCCTGTCTCAAAAAGACAAAAAAAAAAAAAAAACCACGATAAATGTATTTTTTATACACAACATGTAGTTTTTTTGTTAATGTACTATGATATTTTATGTATTTTCATTGGTTTTCTTTTTCATTTTTTTTTATTTATTGGTACATGTTTCCAGTACATAAAGCTTGTATTCCTCATGTGAAGTTGGTACATGCACATAGCACACCTCACTTTGTTTTTTTCCCCACTCTCTCCCTTTTCTCCTTTCCCTCTATTTCTTAATGTCCTTCCCATTTAAGAAAGATCTATCTGCCTACTTTCTAATATCTTTTGCTCTTTTTTTATAATTTGAGTTTCTCATATAGGGGAAACCAGGCAAGCTTCTGTGTCTGGTCAATTTCACTTAGCATTATACTCTCAAGGTGCATATTATTAAGCTGTCCAAATTTTATAGAATTATTGATATATTGGGTTAAAATACATCATTTTTAAATATTGATTTTGTTCCATATACATCAGTTTTTCTCTCTTGCCTGGTTGAGTATTATTTTCATATTTGTTATGGAGTCACTTAACTTCTATTACTGACTTGTTAACACTACTTCTTTGTAAGAAACTCAATTGCATTAAGATTTATAATATATATCTGTCTTGGTTACTTTTCTTGTTGCTGAGACAAAATACACAACACAAAGTTAAGGAAGGAAAAGGTTATTTAGCTTATAGTTTGTGGAGGTTTCAGTCCATGATCTGCTGGCACTGAGACAGAGTGGAACATTTCAGAAGGGCAACAATAGTTCATAGTGTTGAAAGACAGAAAACACAACAAGTGCAAAAAGGAGCAAAAGGAAGGAGCAAGCCTCTTTTCCTTCCTTATACTGTATGCAGGCTACTTGCCTTAGGGCAAGTGTAAGACTCACACCACCAATCCCAGAACTAGGCAATGAACCCATCACAACTTTGAGTTATGATGTTAGGTATGTAGAATTTGGAGTTTCTTCTTAGTACTTGGATGTAGAAGTCATTACTAAGGTCCTGAGTGTCTCCAAGGCCACTATCATACAGACCTTCAGAGGCAGTTCCCTCTTAGGATTGCTTTCCTTGCATCCCATAGGTTCTAGTATGTTGTATATACATTTTTGTTTAATTGTAGAAACTTTGTAATTTCTTCCTTAATTTCATCTGCGGACCACTGGTTGTTTAGGAGGGTGTTATTTAATTTTCATGTATTTATGGATTTTTTGTAGTTTCTTTTGCCACTGGTTTCCAATTTCATTGCACTATGATCAGATAATACGGAATAATTTCAGTTCTTTTGCATTTACTTAAGCATGTGGTCAATGTTAGAGGATGTCCCTGTGTAGCACAGAAGAATGTGTGTTTTGATGTTGCTGGGTGAAGTACTCTGTAAACATCTATGAAATCCATTTGTTCACAAGTTTGATTCAATTCTGACATTTCTTTTCTGACCCTTTGTCTACTTGATCTATTTCTGACAGTGGAATATTAAGTTCCTCCATTAAAATTTTGTTATTGCTTATTTGATTTTTTTCATGTCTATTAATATTTGTTTTATGTGTGGGTATTATTCTATTTGGTTCATACATATTTAGGATTATTTTTCTCCCTTTTGAAGTTTTCCCCTAACATGTAATGACTTTCTTTATTTCTTTTGATCATTCTCAGTTTGAAATTCACATTATCTGCAAGCAAAGTAGCTATCCTTGCTTTTTGCTTGGTCCCTATTACATGAAGTATTGTTTTCCATCTTTTGACTTTCAGTCTTTGAATTTCTTTTTGAGTTAAATGTATTTCTTTAATACAACACACTGTTGAATTTTGTTTCCTGATGCATTCTGCCAGTCTATTTCTTTAGATTGTTGAATTGAGCTTGTAACTGATATGTGTTGGCTTATCTTTATCTAACTATTTTCCCTCTCTTAGGTCTATGCTTTTTACCCTCTGTTTAATTGTGTTCTCTCCCTGGTGGTTTCATTCTGTTGCTGTTCTTGGAATTGCAGTCATTTTTATCTCTGTGTAGAATATTGTCCAATACTCTTTGTAGGGCTGGTTTTGTGGTCATAAATTTCTTCACTGGTTCTTTGTCATGGAAGGGTTATTACTTCATTAATTTTGAAAAAGTTTTGCATTAATCTGGGTTGGAAGTTGTTTTTTTTTTCAAGACTTGAAATATATCACTCCAAGCTCCGTTTTTTTTTTGTCTTTTTTTTATTTAAAGAGGGAAAAACAGGAAAAGGGTAGAAATAATACAGAATTTTAAAAAAAGGTAAGCAGTAAGAAATCAATAGTTGATAAATTACATATTGCTCTCTTAGAACTAGCTATTCAAGTTACAAAATTAAAGCATACAAAGTAGACAGTTAAACAGTGAGACTGTAAACAGCTACGTATGCATGAGTCTCTACATGTATTTCTATCCTTTCTGTATTAGAGGGAAAAACAAAACAGCAAGACAAAACAAAACAAATTCCTTTAAAAACATGAAACCAAAAAGTCATATAAAACCACAGTACAAGGTTATCTTCAATAGAATTGTCTATATCATCAGGTATAATTGAATATAGCAGTATAATTGAATATAATAGTACATAACAATGCTAGTAAAAATAAAACATTGTAGACAGTGTAAAACTTCAAAGGCAGGTAATAATCAAGCCAGAGTGGGTATCCTAGTGAATCTTGTCATCTTCAGTGCAGTTGCCTATACTCTCAGACTTGATACTATCAATCATAACAGCTTTGAATAAAATCTGTCAATACAAAACAGCAGTCTAACAAACCAGATTCAATTAAGATCAGGCATGGTAAAACAGTGTAAGTTATACAGAGCTTCAGATTAAGTTAATAGGAAATTAAGAATGATTACCATACTATATCCTGCTATTTTTGGGATAACTGTCTGTGCCCTCAAATCTACTACAAGTAGACAAACAGGAACAGAATATAATCCATCTAAACAGAGTGGTGTGAGTAATGTGGGTTTTAAATCCTGATACACTATTAACAATATCCTCTGCCTTCTTCTTTTAGACTATTCCTCCCCTTTCACTCCCACAGGGTGCTGCACACTTTGGGTCCCACCAACTCCCTCAGTTTTTAGATTGGGGGGGCAACCTGCTTTTTACCTAAGTGGTTCCAAACCTTCTCACTCCTGAACTTGATCTCAAGTTTTATTCCTTTACCTACAAAAGCCTCGAGGTTTTCCTTCCTTATAGCTGAGTAGTTCTCTACTGCACATAAGTATCCTGTCTTTCCATCCTATCTGCAGGTGGTTGTCGAGTTGCTCCTATTTCTCTCTGGTTCCCTGTCACATAGAGCATTATTTTCTCATATTTGATTTTTGGTTCATAAACTCTCTCTCAGGTTGATTATAGTTCCTATACAGAGCATCTTGATGGACCCTACCTCTTGATCTACTCTTTTTTTTTTTTTTTAGTGTATC